>JAOPUI010000024.1:15329353-15342850 GCA_027123135.1 Urophycis floridana
CCCCCCCCCCCCCCCCCCCCCCCCCCCCCCGCCCCCCCCCGAGATTGTGAGCCATGTGGCGTGTTAGCTCAACACATAGAGCTCAGAGGGGGCTACAGGTATATATATATATATATATATATACCGAGAGCACAGAGCCCGGTGGTGGTGGGTTGTGTGGGTTGGGGGTTGGGGTTTTTTTTTCCCGAGCCCATCCTGCCAGGCCCCGGAGCGCCGCTTCTTGGACTGCAGCAGCCATCATCATTAAGGTTCTGCTGCTGTGGACACTAATGGCGCTCCCAGCAGTGCTGCCTCGGCACTTTCCCCTCCCGGAAGCCGCGAGAGATGCGTGTGAGCGGGGCGAACGTGTGAACAAATGGCAGAAGAGACGAATTCATCACCATCACGTGCGTGCGTGCGTGCGTGCGTGCGTGCGTGGCTGTTCTTTTTTTTTTTTCCGAGGGAGGCGCGCCTCGAAAGCCCTTCCCTTTTTCACCCCGGGAACGTCACGTGCGGGTGTGTCGTCCGGAGCTCAGAAATCCCCCCCCCCAACGTCTCCTCGCCCTGGTTTGACAACCTGCGAGTCCTCAGGAGGAGACCAAATAGGGGACCGATAGGGGCGACTCTTTGGGCTCCTCGTTTGTCTTCATTTCAAAGGGGGGGGGGCCGTTCCAAGATGGCTGCTCATGATGTTTACTGGTTTCAATATTGGAGGAAGGTAGGAGGGTGGAGGAGGGGCGGTGGACCGGAGGCGACGTTCCTGCTTGGGGCTGGGTGGGGGTGTGGGTGGGGGTGTGGGTGGGGGTGGGGGGGGGGGTAGGGACTGCAGAGCACTGCGAGGCTCCGTCCCAGCGCTCCTAATTACACCAGCACACCGTTTCAAGGGGCCGTGTAATAGTACTGTAAATCACTCACAAATAACGTGAGGAAATAGTCAAGGCCAGCCGTGCGTGCGTGTGTCTGCGCGCGTCTATTCCCGCGTATGGCTTCGCCATTTAAAAAAAAAAAAAAGGGTTCATTAGCTGGCGTTATTCAGGGAGCTGTTGAGAGCCATATTTCAAAATGTGTCATGTTGTGACACGACACATTCATCAAGTTTATTTATTCCTCGTGGCAGTTTGAGAAGGGGGCTGTAAAAGGGGGCCATCTTTTACCAATTACCTGCGATAACAAACACTGGTAAAACCCCCCCTCTCTCTTTTGTTGTCTTTGCTGTGGCCGTATAGATTTTCAAGCGGGGGGGGACGCAAATGAGCTGTTTGCTGAAGGGCCCTCGGCCATTGTGCTCCGCGATTACCACGGTTTCTAAAAACACACACTAGTCCTAAACCCTCCTCAAAATGTACACTTTACTAATCAATAGCTCATTCACAGTAATTTAACACTGTCCGCCCTAGAGAGCACTGAGGTCAATTTATCGTATGGCGGGGGCTGATCTCGAATCAATGGGATGAGGTGGTGCCCAACCTGTTCATCTATCCACTGGAATGAGAGCCTTCTGTTGGACATAAACTACGGTTGGTGCGTTTCTTTGCACTGAGATTAAGTTTTGTGTTAGTCTTTGTTCTGTCAATAGATGGTATAGGTGAGCACATATAAAGAGACTTTTTTTTCTTCTTTTTGTTTAGTCCTCGATCCCTTTACAACATCCATTGAATATTCTACTGAGGCAAAACGAACCATCAGTGTGCGCTGATCCAGCTTTGGCTCATCAAATGCTTTTTTTGCTGGCATTTTGAAACAAATAGCCTACATGAAAATATTTACGGACTATTGTGTCACGCTGTTTTCCAAAACAATTGTTGTTAGAATATGACACTGTACTAAATGTAGTAAAGTGAAAGGCACACACATTTGCGACTATGTGTGCACTGCAGTTCAATTGCATCTGCTGTGCCTTTCATTATTATTATAAAGTGGAATTAACAAAGTAAAATGAGGTACAACAAAGACACTTGCATTTCGTGAACGCTCGACTACAAATCCTTTATAATCAGATTCCCAATCTAATGCATCACACGGGGGGTGATTATGATGATTAGATGAAGGCTGCACAACGTCCCTCATGTAAATCAATACTCATCGTGTCGTAGTGATCCATTCCGCCCGCCTGTCCGGGGCAGAACAGCAGAACCTCTGTCTGACCGTCTGGGCTTGATCACTGTCCCCTCTCTTTCCTGACCGGTGATCACAGCTAATCGTGTTGCAGGGTTCATCCAGATGCCCCACCAGACGCCTGCGTATGCAAAGGGGCCTGGGGTATCGATGTGGCGCAGAAAAAAAAAAAAAAAAAAGCCATTAGCCGGAGTCATTACATTTCTCATTTTCTTGTTATCTTTGCACCCCTCCCTCTCCAGTCCACCCGATGCTGTGATAGAAGTGTAACTTCTGTTTCTCCCGTGATTAGCATCATCAAAAAGCAACTATAAAGCAACCCACGAGGAAAGAAAAATGCGATTTTGCATTCATGCTTGAACGAATTTTTGGATTGATGCTTTAAACGCTGCCTTTGTGGTATTTGTTGGGATAGAAATCAAACGTTGTCCTTTCGCAGTACAATCGAGTTGCTGTTTTACTTGTTTCACCGTTAATCTGCTTCTGGATTGAACACAATCATGGCAACGACAGAGTCTGATGTCAGGCCCCCAGGATGCCACACATGTCCAGTACTAAATGGATCAGGAGCTTTCCACCACCGCCCGTTTCAGGGCATTTCCCGTTTACTCATGATGGGATCAATTCTCTGTTGTTGTTGTTGTTGTTTTGTTGTTTTTCTCTCTCGCTCTCCCAATAACCTCATTCTTGATTGGTCGTTGAGAGCTCTGACATGACACAGCATAGTGTGTGTGTGTTTGTGTGTGTGTATGTGTTGTGTGTGATTGAGAGCGAGAGCGTGTGTGCTTGCATGTGGTTGTGTGTGGGTGGAATGGTGTGTGTTTGTGTGTGTGTGTGTGTGTGTGTGTGTGTGTGTGTGTGTGTGGGTGTGTGTGTGTTGTGTGTGATTGAGAGGGAGAGGGTGTGTGTGTGCCTATGGTTGTGTGTGGGTGGAATGGTGTGTGTGTGTGTGTTTGTGTGTGTCTCTATGTGTGTGTGAGGGAGTGTGTGGATGTGTGTTGCAATTTGAACAGTTTGCCTGTCTGACTGTTAACGTGAACCGTAATAATGCACAGCGTCCCCGGTGTATCCCAAACATTGTGGAGGATATAGAAACAGTATAGCTCAAAATGTTCCAGCTTGGTGATCTGTGAAAGGGGTTTTGATCATGGAGATGAAAAGTGCATTGGACGGCCGCATTGATTAAAGCATGCAGGGGAGAGATGACCACTGACCATAACTCCTGCTGGGCCCTCACAGCATGGGGCCCAAGCAGAAATCAATGGAGGTCCTTCATTAATGCAGTGAGAAAGCACAGGGGATCTCTACTGTGCCTATTACTAACATCTTTGAAAGATCTGTATAGTGGCCCAGTTTCAGCTCCGATTTGCCCTATTCTAGTCTTAAGTTAAAACGAAAAGATGTGCCCAATTGGAATGTAAATGGTCCATCTCGGTACACACACACACGGAGGAGAACAGTTTCCATCCGCATATGTTAGATTAAATTAGAATATATTCAGTTACATTTTCCATGTTTTCAGTCCTTTCAGCAGTGATTGTTTCTGTCCCTCTTAAAACAAACAACATTGTAACCGTTAACTCAATTCAGAAGCGGAAGTACAACAAACATGCACATCCATTAAGATTTCCCAAACCCCTTTCACAACTTCGCTTCCATTTACTCTCTCTGGGCTTTAATATCTTTCAAAACAGCGCAATCCCCGAACCTCCCTTTAATGGACTCTCTTTCTGGGAGGCACAGGAAGAAGAACAAATGCCTCCATTCACTGGCGTCCAAAATGCTAATGCCCTGGGCTCTTAACACGTTTATAGTGGTTCCCATGTCACGACATGCTACGCTCCGCGCTAACAGCGGGCCCAAGGTCCCCACTAGCATGAGATATCGCAGGCCCACATGAAGAAGATGACAATCACACTTCTGATGGTTGAGCAGAGTTCTTTCCTCTGCCCCCCCCCCTCCCTTCCCTTCTCTCTTTCTTAGAACAAGTGGGCATGGGAAGTTACGCCACACGCACGATCTTGAAGTGTCCTCTTCTGTTCAGTGTGATGCCCGTCCTTTGACGGAGCTCTGTTTTTCGGTGAAGGGAATTGAAGGGGTCGGGGGAGGGGGGCCATGGCATTTAAATGCTGTATTAGATGATATTGGAATTTTCAAGGCTTTCTGTTGCCATAACAACGGCCAATGGGGGCCAGCACACAAGTGTTTTCAAAAGTCCTTTGTGGTCAAAGGGAAAGTGTTCCATTCCAAAGAAGGAACAGGTGCAGTTGAAGGCGCTGTCGATGTGCTCCGGGCACGGGGTTAAAATCCTTCCTTTTTATTTAGCAGTTTATTTTCTCTGTCCCCTATTGACAGTCAAGTCAATGTGAAAAGTGCGTGTTATGGTAAGTAAATAAAGTTGCCAGAAGAGATTAGTATTGAAAACAATGTGTGATGGAAAGCTGGCAGGCCGAGTGACCTGAAGGTCAGCCTTGCTCAATTGAAATGTGTCCCCTGGCCAATGGCTTTCGCCGGAGAGAGACGTCACTTAACCTGCACATCGTAGAGTTTATCTGGATATGCGGTGAGCGGCTGTTTTCATTGACCACAGTTAATGATTGTGTGGTCAATCACTTTCTCTCTCAAAATTATTGTTTGCTTTATGGACATTCCAAAAGTTATTGAGTACCCCCTTTCCAATCAATTTGAAGGTAGACCTGGATACTGATAAGCTAGCCTTAAGTCACTGGCTTGGATTGGTATTGATGGATGTCACATTGGCAGATAGCTTGATGGATTTGTAAAGAATAAACCTGTCCAATTGTCATTTAAATTAACTCTGCACTGGTTGGCGAACAAGAGATATGATGAGTTAAAGGTAACATTTAAATACTGTGAACTACCCTATGTATTAACCTACAATTCCCATAGTCTAACTCTCCAATTGGGTAGCCTACATGTTGACAAGAGTAAATTTATGGATGGGTGAATGATGGACATCAATAGATTAATTACTACATTGATGAATGACCAGCAAGTAGGTCCGGCAAATGTCCTACACTGATGGAGTAGTAAAGTGAAATGTTTTCAAAGTGCTTCATGTTGTAAACTAAAAAGAGGTTAAAAGCTCTCTTAATTTGCATAATTAATCATTATGATAACTCTCAGAGGATGTAGCCTATTTCTCCCTTCATTTATTTACCAACTGGTGCATTTCTGGAGCTAGGTCTGTGAGCTGGGCTTTTTTAACACTTCTCTCCAAATGTCCAATTTTCACAATCTGATCTCAAGGCAACGGGCATACCTCACATTTCACTACAGCATCTGCCATTTCCCACATGCACACACACACACACCACCTAAAAACACACTGTGTTCAAACACATGTACAGGAGGGCTTTTGTGTCATTAATTGGGACATTTCATTGTGACCCAACGGACTGTCGAACATGCCGGGCAAAGATCCCCCCCCCCTGCACCGCAGCCCTGCTCCACTCTGTGTGCGTCCACGCTCTCCCTTCCGATGCACACCCTGCTCCAATATATCACTTCCTTTTACATATCAACGGCATTGTTTGGCTCCCCTGCGCCCCATTGAGTCTTTTATCTGGCGCCTTACAGCCATCAAAGGATACATTCGAATGGGCGGTTTCAGGTACCTTTCAAAAGACCCGAGCCGTTCCCTATTATTTTGTTATTTGCTTTTTAAAGGGCTTGCTGTGACACACTGAAAGGCTGGCGTTCGCTCCTTATTTAACGTGATTACCCAGCTGTTCGCAGTTGGCGCACCGCTCATTAGCACAGCCTGAGCTACCTTGACGGACGGACCGACGGTTTATTTTGGCAGGTCGGGCCTTTGCAGTTAAATCACGCAATCTATATGTTACACCGGAGACACATTCATAGTTGAACATACTTAGTCACAATACTTAGTCAACATAACAGCGCGTGTTTGATCACGCCTCACGCCTGCTCCTTCATTTCCGACGACACGTCAGGCCTCATTACGTCGCTGTTTCCGCTTGACGCCTAAGCGTGTCCTGTTCATGCTCCCACTCTGCGCTGAGGGAATTCTCTGTATCTTTAATCGTTTAGCACTGTATTGTTGGTGCCCGGCAAATAGAAAAAAAACAAAACAAAACCAAAAACCCCAAACTAGCTTTTAAAAGTCTTACGGAGCTGGTCTCAAACAGAGGGCTGTACAGGCCCACGTACGAGCCGAAAGACGCCAGCCGGCCTTTCACCTGACGCACTTGATACCTCTCAGCCAACCCCCCCCCACCCCGAACCCTCTCCTAGCTCCTTTATTGCTCTTTTAAATGCTGGAGCCCTCCATCGCTGGTACCGCTCAGCCTACCAAGAACAAAACCCGCCCCCTCGAGAAACAAGAACAAGCCCTTCATGCCTCACAGGACTTGTTGGAATAGGACAAGGAGAAAAAAAACACAAGACATTACGTTTGACGTTGGTAACCGCTCCAGATGATTGCAATCCTTCAAAATGATAAATAAATACAAATAACACAAAGCATGATTTTCAATACAGCAAACGGTTCCTTTTCAAACACAGTATTATTTGGCGGGTGAGCCCACAATACATGGCCAACTGCTTTGAAGAGGCGACCGGAATACTGCGGAAGGAAAGGGACGAAAATCACCATTGTTAATAGCTCGTCCGATTAAACTGTCATGTTATAATAATGCATATCCGTGTGGGGGTAAAACACAGCAGTTAGAGCGAGACAGCACGGCTTCCAGTAAAACAGGCAGCAGACGTCCACCCACACACACCTCTCAAACACAGGCGCACACGCACACACACACACACACACACACGCGCACACACACACGCACACACACACACGCACACACACACGCACACACGCACGCACACACAGAGGCAACACAAAGCAATATTATCCTTTTGATGTGTGCTCGACAAAGGCAGAGCTCTGAAAGGCTCTTTTCACCAGATTTTGCAGTGCCTTGTCTGTGTTCCTCAGTTTCCTGAGATAACTTCCCTGGTTTGCCCGGTGCGCTTCACAGCGGCTTGTTTCTCCCGGCCACCTTTCAAGCGACACCAGAGCTTCCTGAGAGCTCCTTCAGGTCGAGATACGTGCCGCTGTCTTGATTTTACCGGCGTCGACCACGTTTCATGCTGAATTATTACTCGCGGGTGGTGTTTTTAAAAAAAATATATATCATATATCTTTGTGTACCTAAGGGCTTACCTGGTGATAATCCCCTTTATTACATGCTGTGCGTCCTGTGATTTAGTCAAATGCTGGTTACGATGCCTTTACGGGTTGGTCATCTGATATCACACCTTAACGCCCCCTGGTGAAGACCCTTAGCTTGCTACTCTGAAGACCAGATGTGGCCTGCAGGTGCGGGGTGATGGTCATCCATAAATCACCTGACTGACCTTTAGTTGCTGAGACACAGTTGTCACGTCGGGGTTATTCATGGCGTACTGGAGGGAAATCTAAAGCCCTCCAGACACTACTACACACCCTAAGAGAGCCTTCTGGTGACTTTTGAGGCGAGCTGTCCATACCGCATATACTGGCCTTATGTTTCACAACGCCACGGCCATAAAGTACAAGTCTAACCCTTTCCCTGCTTGAGAGTGTCCCTGAACAAGAAAAGTGGACGAGTGTACGAGAAGTTTTTTTGACTCCCAGACAAAATGTACCGGGGGTTTCAATCCATCGTGTCTCCAGTCTGCCCTCTCGCTATGCCTTACCTCGACCTTATCGACCGCTGAATTCACTCTAAGTTGTTTTGGAAGACGCGGCGCCATGGAAGTAAATACTTGATATCGTAAAAACCATAGCAAAAGCAATGGTGAAAGTAGTCATCGTGATGGTATCAATATACCAGGAGCAAAGCGAGTGCTCCGTTGGGTGGAATCAGAAGGTAAGGTTTCCCTCTTCCTGGTGTATCCTTGTGCCTGTGGGCATTTTGAGCTGCCACAGGCACATTGGCTAACAGGAGTGCTACACCCGCGCAAAAGGGTGGATGTGCAGGCTTCCGCAGCAACCCGATCGTAACGCGGAGCGGCGCAGAACTTTCTCCACTATTTGAAGAGAAATGTGACATCCAAATAGTTTCCCATCCCCTGCACTTTGGCGCTTTGGTGTTCAATGTAGCCCACCAGCGTTGTCGAAAATCACATTTAGTTTTTCACATTTGACCACGAAAAAAGAAAGGAAAAAATCCTTGGGCTGATTGAACTCTGGGGTGGGTGAGTTTTATTCTTCACATACTCACCATGTCAAACATTATTTGATTTTTTTTTTTTTTTGCACCGAAAGTCATGGCAGGAAAGGCAGTCAAAAAAAAAAAAAAAAAAAGAAGAAGTTATTAAAAGCGTTTTGAACAAAAGTGATGTCTGGGGTGGAGAAACTCACGTGTACCGAGTGGAGGTTTCAGAAAAGGCATGAGAATAATTCATGGCCGACATCCTCTCGCCCACAGAGCGAGACCACACCTGGAGCAGACCTGCCGTGGCTCCTCTCTCCCCGTCTCTGCGCTGCGAGGGATACGCTTCAACGGTGTGTGCAGCAGACCTATTGACTCAACACACACACGCACACACACAGGCACAGGCACACACACAGGCACAGGCACACACGCACACACACACAGGCACACACACAGGCACAGGCACACACGCACACGCACACAGGCACACACACACACACGCACACGCACACAGACAGACACGCACACAGGCACACGCACACACACACACGCACACAGACAGAGACACGCACACACACACACACACACACAGGCACACGCACACACGCACACAGACAGACACGCACATGCATACACACACACACACACACACAGGCACAGGCACACACACACACTCACACAGACAGACAAGCAAATTCATACACACACACACACACACACACACACACACACACACACACACACACACCCTTTATCCTCTGTTCAGAACCGAAGCCTCCATAAATGAATTCATTAAATGAGGAATGAGTGAATGAATTCTGGTTCCAGCGGAATGTTCAAACTCACTGAACCATACGGGAACAGAACAAAACGATTTGACACAGCTACAACACACAAATATGCTGCCTGATGTATGAAAGACCTTTGTGGGAAATTGTGGGAAAGAACTCAATAAATTGGGTTTTTATCTTGTTAATTGGTGTAGCACAGGCACAGACATTAAAAAGCATATAACACACATTAAGTATAGAATCTTGCATCCTGTTCTGGGGTTTAGTGTAAAGATTTTGCCTGCCATCAATCGGTATAATCTATGATTTCAGCTCCTGTACCTTCCCTACCTGACCACTAGAGGGACCCAGTTTCATGTATTGTCTCATCACTCACACGCGTCCATGCGGGATCCAACCAGGATCCAACACATGTGACCGACCCTAATGCACGTGGTGCTTGAAGGCAACTTAAAAGTCAACTTTGACTGTTGACTGAAATGAGTACAAAAATATAGCTGTCACGCCCAAATTATTGAGGAGTGATATTATTTCAGTCCATGGCTGCAACATTACAAATCATAGCAAAACAAAAACAACATGTCTTTAGCAAAACCTCATCCAAGTCCCTGAAACAGAGATTGGCTTTTTGCTTCATGCAGAGGATGCTGGCATCCCCAGCTTCCTTGGTCAGGGGTACCGTTACCTTGACAACATTTGGGAATCTGTAGCCGAGCCGTCTGACACTTTCGTCCGGTGCGGGTGCACACGCTCCCGTCCTGTTAGTCTCTGTTGGCATAGCGACCGACCTCACTTCAGCCCACATTCAGAGCGAGAGCCACAGGTGGACCAGTACGAAGACCTGCTCACTTTGTGTGCTGAGGGCCCCTTGGGCTCGAGATTAAGGTGAGTGGATGAATCCTGATTCAGTGTCTTCACCTCGTCGTGAAAACCAATCATGTCTCCGCTTGGTTACATTCGGTTGGCAGTAAAAATGTTGCCGGAAAACGGAAACTGTTTTGACAACAGCATGACAAAACAATAAAGAACAAAAAACTATCTCATCTCCATAAAAAATTGGTTGAGGCCCGCGTAAAATAATATGTATAAGAATAATGTCCAGAATATGAAACTCCTCAAAAGAGAACAAAATGTCCCCCCCTGGCAGAGGAAAAGTCCCTCGCTGTGGTGGAACCCTCTAGTCTGCATCAACAGTTTAAATAGAAGAGTAATTGGTGATCCGGAAACTGTGAGTGTGTATGTGTGTGTGTCCTAGTTAGGTCATCCAATATGTCCATTCTTCTGTGTGTGTGTGTGTGTGTGTGTGTGTGTGTGTGTGTGTGTGTGTGTGTGTGTGTTGTGAGCATGAAACAGTGATTGCATTCTGGAGTTTCATAACATGTGCTGGGCCACGTCTCTGGCTGAACGTGGAACGTCACTTGAATGTATGTGGAATGTTTCATGACGATGTGAGTGGGGACTGGGGGCTCTGCCTCTGTATTACATGCACATCTCGAGAGCCACTCAGACCTCTGCGTTTCAGCTGACCATCACAGGGACTGGCTTATTCCTTTTTCCTTCGTTATTCCTTTCATTGTGTTTATTTTCTGTAGACTTCCTTTGTAAGATGTTACACACACACACACACACACACACACACACACACACATAAATACACCAACGTACACAGACACACAAATACACCCACATACACATGGAAACACCTACACAAACACACACACACAAATACATACATACATACTGTATATAATACCTATACAGACACGCACACATACACACAAACACATGCTAGATTCTCAACAGCATAGACGCAGGTATTTTGATCGTGGAGTGTGCATCAATTGGACACGCTGTGTGAAACTAGGAGGAGGTGAGTTCTGCACCCTGGATTCATCGCATTCCATCGACGCCTGGATAGAATGAGATGAGATGAAAAGACCGCGAGGCTAGCTGTAGCTGGAGGGCTAACGTCTGTAAGCCTGTAACCCTGGGATGAAGCCATCCCAGATCCTTCTTGAGGGGAGCGTGGTTTGGATTGTTTTTACATTTAGACTGTTAAATCGTGCAAATTGAAAAGCCCTGAAAAAAAACCCTGTTTGCACACAAACAGATCCTCAGTGTGCCGAGCTCCACTGTAATCTTGGGTGGAACGGGAACGCTGCAGTGCTGAAACAGCTAGCCTAGGGTTGTATTCACAGTGAAGCCCGTTTCAGGCAGCCGGCGAGGGTTTCTGCCTAGCTAGCTAGAGCGGAATAATATTGAATCTTCCAAATGTATTGTCATTGCAGGTAGGTAGGTAGAGGAGTGCATTTCAGCTCCGCTTAGACAGAAGTATGCTAATTGGCGTAGCATTACACCGCGGCGCTGATAAAAAGCTAAAAACCCGTCTAGTTGAGCCCATGGCGCGCTGCCATCTCCTCCCCACTTATCCATGCACCGCAATTCGGCTCAAAGTGAAGGTCTGCATTCATGTCCTCGGATGAAGTTTTCACTCGTCTATCATATTCAACCAGAACTACTAAAAGCATATAAAGATAACATAAATATAAAGATAAGGCTGTGTCAGCGTGATGGAAGACCCGCTCATGAAACACAACAACGTCCGCAGAGCATTATCACTAACATACTGCTCTGTCCCCACAAACACGCACGCACACAGGCACGCACACAGGCACGCACGCACGCAGGCACACAGGCACACACGCACATGCACACACACACACACGCACACACACGCACATGCACGCACACACACGTACACACACACACACACACACACACACAGTGCCTGCTATTTCATTGGGTCTGCCTGATAGGCAACCTCACACACACTAACACTGGCTACAAAACTCCCTTCCTATCAGCCACCTGCAATTTAGTGTTTATCATTGGCACAGGTCCTAAGTACCAACAAATAAGCTGCAGCCAGAGCTTTAATACATCATGTGTACCTAGCTGGCTTGGTGTGTGTGTATATATATATATATGTATCTGTCTGCGTGACCATAACTCTGCTGCTTATAGTAGCAGTTTGCACTGTGACTAAGGATGGGGGTGTTACCTGGGCTGTAATAATGGACCAGTGGACGTCTGCCATGATATACGAGCCCCCCGTGCAGAAATATATTCTGATCATAAAAAAAAAACCTCTCCTTTAATAAAAGGTCCATTCGGCTGAGAGTCGATGGAAAATGAGAATAATTTGAGAACGAGAGGGAGAGAGTGGGGGAGAAAGAGAGAGGGGAGATAGAGAGCAAGAAGGAGGGAGAGGAGGAGAGAGGGAGAAGGCCTTGGACCAGCCCACCTATATGTCTGAGCACATGACAGTTGGTAGGCTGTGGAATGACTTATCCAGTGTCGGTCTGAGGAATGTGTTTAGGATGAGGTTTTGTGCGCTTTTGTCAACACCGTTGTCAGCAGGCTAGCGTCTGCTTGAGCCAGAGGGAAAGCGATGAGTCAGTTCCTCTATATTTGGATAAGCCACAGTCAAATGTAATTAGTTACAAGACGGATGCCGGCATGTTTCTTAATCCGTGAACATTCACTTGATTGAACGATCATGAAACAGACTCCTTCTCAAAGGCATCCCCTTGGACTCCTCCATGCATGCTTTTCATCAGGCTAACTTTGGGGCCGGTGATAAATCCTCCATTATAGCAAATTAAACGGAAGAGGTAACTGAAATATGTCCTGCGATGCACAATTAGCCCTGCCCATGGCGTCGGCGTTTCAAAGTATCCTGTAATCATCCTCTGCGTCCTTTAGCGGCGCCGTCCTTTAGCGGCGCCGTCCTTCAGCGGGCGGCCCATCCCTCAGCCTGATGTGGCGCCCGCCCAGCCGCACATCTGCTGAAGCTGCTCAGAACGCCGTCCGTCAGGACTCCGGGGCCGGCGAGCCGTGCGATAGAGCTCCTCCACAGCGCTCTCCGCTCCCATTGGCTACCGCTGGAGGAGCAGCAGAAGGAGATTCTGGACCAGATATCAGATAAGCCGTCGCTCTGTGGTGACGTGCCAACCTCGTCTCCGGCCGGCTGTTCTGTTCTCCTGCTCGGTGTTGTGGAGGCCCCATGGTGGAGACTCTGTGTTGTGGAGGCACCATGGTGGAGACTCTGTGTTGCGGAGGCACCATGGTGGAGACTCTGTGTTGCGGAGGCACCATGATGGAGGATACAGTCATTGTGTTTGTGGTGGGCTAAGACCTGGCCAGTGCAGGGTTCCGTTACCTCTTGAGATCTTATTAAAGTACGTTGAGCCGATCTCCACGTTGGTAAAGTAAGATTACAACCATAGTGGATAAAAAATGATTCCCAGTGAAACACTCAAGAAGAAGGAAGATCGAAAACTTTTAGCAACGTGTGTGTGTGTATGTGTGTGTGTGTGTGTGTGTGTGTGTGTGTGTGTGTGTGTGTGTGTGTGTGTGTGTGTGTG
>JAOPUI010000024.1:15427259-15437538 GCA_027123135.1 Urophycis floridana
TAGGGGCTGGCAGCCTTGTTGTTTGTATAACTCCCCAGTCTATAACCCCCCCGCCCCCCGCCCCCCCCCCCCTTAGAAGCTTCTACCATTGTCTCCACAGAGCTGCAGCTGTAACAACAGCAAAACGCCATGCATTTTTGATGACACTTGGGCGCTGGTGGGTTTTCATCCGTGGGTCTCACTCTGTGCTCCTATAGACGCCCCTTCGCTGTAGATCTGCACGCACTGCCTTGGGAATGCCCACAGAAGCTTTGTCTGGAGCTCTGCAAGGGGCTTCTGTGACAACACTGCGAGGGCCACCGTGTGTGTTGGATCGGGCCGGGCGCCCGCCGACTTTTCCCCCGGCATCTCGTCGGGGGGGGGGGGGCGGGGGGGTGCGGTATCCACTTTAGGAAACTTAACCTTTTTTGACACGAAAATTAGTCACTTGCTCGTCTGATCTGAGCGAAGGAGATATTACAATGTTCCATGCAGCTCTGAAATACCTCAGCTGTCGCCCACACATTATTTAGGTGAGTGACGGCCACAATTGCAAGCCGCCTGCAAGACAACTCAGCTGCGTCAACAGAACCACAGAGGGGCTGTGATGACATCGTGCGTTACGATGATGTGTCCGTTACGGAATCAGCAATTTATAATCGCGCCGCGTCTTTTCCTTTGGCATATTTCTTTTTTTTTTTTTTTTTTTCGTTCGCTTTTTTTTTTTTTTTTTTCCCTTGACATGTGGGGATGTGATTGCATGGCTGTGAAAGGTGTAATTTCCCACATATACATCTTGCCTCCAAGAAAGCTCTTGATATTATGCCTAAAGATTTTGCCGCCTGTCCCTGCAGCAAAACCATTTCATTTATTTCACTTAAAACACGTGTTTCATTCGCAAGATGAAGAGGTTGTTACATTGTGCACCACAATGCTGACACCCTATACACCGGATACATATATAAAGGTGCTTCTCAAGAAGCGTGCGAGTATGGACACTGCAAGGCGGCATTCAGTCATTCAGGCAGACCTTTGGTCTGTTTTTCGCACTCGTCTGCTGGGCTTCTATAGTGTGTGTGTGTTTTTCCCCTGATGCTTGTAATATGTATTGCTTGTTGTGCAGCTGTATTGATTCTTGCCGCGGTGTCACAATTCAATACACACCGCACAAATACGCATCGAATCCGCACATCCAGCCAGGCTTTGTGTATTCTTACAGTGTCGCACTAATGACGGGTGTAATCTGCCCCGGTGGTTCATATTTCAAAATTAAAGCGTTCGCGCACCGGTGACTCTCGCATCGACGTTGCCATGGTTTCTGTTTAAACAAAACCCGAGTTGATCCCAGATGTCGTTTAAGAAGCTTAAGACGCTAACATAATTTCTTTCCCCACCCCGCTCTGCAGCCCTAGTTATATGAAATGCTAATAAAGTTGCGTTGGTTGAGGTGTATTTCCTGAAGAAGGTGGCTGTTTGGTTTCAAAAGCACATCAGAAATGCTTATTTATAGCAGCTGTGCATGGCAGCTGGAGTAGCAGACTGAGATGAGGCTGTTTTACCTGTCACATTTTCTTTGAATTAAATAATAATTATTAAATTGAATTATTTTATCGAGTGGGTGAGAGACATCTGGCCCTTCTAATGCGTGACTTGTATCAGAGGTAATCAATTGACAAGGAGGGAGACCGAGGAAACACAGTTTGGTATTCGGAGACGTATAATTGATTCTATGAATTATTCACATGAGGCACTTAAACGGATGTGGAAAGGATGTTTTCTCATAATTCATAAGCACCACAAGTGGTCTTCTCTGGCTAGGGGCAAGATAGATAGTGGTCTAGCTTCGGTGTATTAGGAAGTAGTGAAAATATTCTTTTTTCTTCCCCTTGTATCTGCCAACGTGGCACTGAATGCTAATGCGTTATGCACATTTTGAAATTGTATTGAGCTAAATGTACAGCATATACATATAAACATATGTGTGTATGTGCGTATGTGTGTAGGTCTACACATGATATATATTTAAAACAATCCTGTTCCTGTTTTTTTGTTTGTTTTGTGTTCACATCGTAGCATGCGTTTAATCTCCCAGGCGAATATTCGCCCCAGGGACTTTCGCACAAATAAGGTTACGGCATAATGCAGAGTTATTATGTTTCCATTTTTATCACAAGCAGATGCTACTTAAGATGGCCTTCTCATAAAACCTGCCTCCCATTAACTTTTTTTGTCAGAAGGTGCGATGTAGAGAGAGAGAGAGAGAGAGAGAGAGAGAGAGACAGAGAGAGAGGGGCGAGAGAGCTCTGCCTGCATGGTGAAACGGTTCTCTGGTGCCTTTTATTGATACCAGTGCAAGTAGGGGCTCCTGCCACCTGCAGCACCACAATTAATCTATTCTGGATCCCTCCCCCCCCCCCCTCCCCTACAGTCCCATCGCCACTGGAGTCCGCTCTGTTGGAAACCAAATTATGACAACCAATAGGCTCCGTGGAAAGGACCGCTACCAACATTAAGGTCAATATGATCGCTTGTTTTATGTTGCGTCCATTTACAGTGGCGGACCCCGGCGAGCAGCCTCCTGAGGTGGTGCTTTCCGCTTGTTGTTCACTTATTACGCTGTGTTATTTTTTGTGGGCCTCGTCATGCCATGTGCCATATCCACCCGCAGGCACTCTCACCTTTTCATATGGAAATTGTTTTGCTCTGATTGGTTGGCGAGGGGGGAAGTAGGGGCTACCACCATCACGGTGACAACAGACGATGAGAGAGAGAGTGCGGCGGCTATGAGGTAATGGGGCCGCGAGCCACGCTCTCTCCGCCATGCCGGTGGCCGTGTGCAGCGCCGAGTAACTTGGACAACAGAGAGCGACCCCGCCTTTCCTCAGATCACGTTAAGTGAACGCCACCTCACAACCTGCCACTCCTCACACAACCCCTCCATTCTCTCTCGCTCATTCGCTCTCCATGCCTCTCTTCCCCCTCCCTCAACCTCTCTCTCTCTCTCCCTCTCTCTCTCTCTCTCTCTCTCTCTCTCTCTCTCCCTCTCTCTCCCTCTCTCTCTCTCCCTCTCTCCCTCCCTCTCTTCATCTCTCGCTTGGAGAGGCTGATTGTGTGTAGGCCGTGGCAGAAGCCAGCTGACTGCACTCCTCAGTGAACACTCCATCTGTGTGGAGAGGAGGATGGCGGTTGTCTGTCTGAACAGCGTAGCGCTGTGATTAACCACGCGGGTACAGCCCTGCCGTCGCCGCCGCCACCGCCGCCGCCGCCGTTACCGTGGCCACCAGTCCTCTGTTCTCAAGGAGCCTCTTTGGCGTGCAACGATGGCACCGCGTTCAAAGGACGCCGAGCGTATACAAAGGATGTGTAGGGTGGAGACAACGCAAGACACTATACTATCTATACAAGATACAATACTAGACAAGTGTCTAGTACAGTCGCTGCCTTTTTAGCATGCACTGGTTTCATGCCGGCCAAAGTTAAATATTTTATCCAAAGCTACGTTTGATTTGTCCTTTTTTTTATGGCAAGCTGCAGATCATTCATAATCAGGGTCGGGGGTGGCTGCATTTTACTCATAGGTGCCTGCAGGTTGACTATGGACATTGGGGTTCAAAGCCATAATCTTTTAGCTGAGAGTTGAATATAGGCTATCATGGAGTTATACCAGAGCAATAGATTATGCACCTGCCCAGACCTCAAATGGCATGAAATGCAGACAGGAAACACATCATTTTCACCCTTCCAAAATCATCTTCAATCGGCGGGCACATCATTTGTCAGGGAGATGGAAAACGCCCAGTGATTTAACTATCAGGAAGCTATAATATTATACAATGTAATAGCACAGCATTCATTATTTATAATAGTACATTAAACTAAGCATATCTGCTAGCAGATACATAACAGTGTAGTTTAATTGAGATGTGCAGGGATGTGTGGAGTATTGTAATTGGTCTTGTCATATAATCATTTATAATCTATAGATGATTATACGATGCCCATTATACACTTATGTCTTACGTATGCCAATTAGAAACTTTTTGTGGTGTGAGAAGGAAGCACTTCACACCCACCTATTTTCCTTCAAATTTCAAAAACGGCGCTTCCAAAATCAACAAGTCGACCATTCAGGACCGTAAACCGTGTACTTCCTTGAATCAAATTTCGTCGAGGCTAATCTATACGTTTTCCCGTCACAGCTCCGCTCTCCTCATTGTCCCCTATGTTGTACGTATGCTATACTTATCTGAGCTAGCAATCACAGGGATGGAAGCTACGGTTTCCCCCCTCCTTCTCCTCCTCCTCCTCCTCCTCCTCTCCAGCGGACGTCGGCTGGGATGTACTTCTGCGTCTGATGTTTCCCGTACGCCGCTGCCTCTCAAGGCGCAGCTCCAGTATCTGTATCACTGACAGGGATCAGGACGCCATCCACCCCGAAATGACTAAATTATATGGTTTCGAGTGAGGGAGGAAGGGGGGGGATTAAGGAGTCTGTTGCCACAGAAGTCCAGACCTTTCAGAGACCTCCACCCGCTCCCCTGTGAATTGAGTGTTGGTATTGCTTACCAGGGCATGCTCCAAAAAACATAATTGAATTACTTCTCACAAGGCATAAAATGTTAATTCCAGCAGTCACGTGTTTAGGCTATTACTCAGGAGCTAATTTAGTGGAACATGGCTCACTAGAGATCCAAAAACCCAACCCACCCCCACCACAAAATCCCTCAGGTCCCACCACCCCCCATGGTTCCCCCCCCCTCTAGTTTATTCGTTTTTTGTTTTTTTTTGGCGTTCACCACAGAAGGAAGGAAGTCATTGGGAAAACGTAAAACCGGGCCAATCACGTAATCCGAATAGATAGTTATAGCGTTTAGCTGTGTCAATATCCATACCTCATTGAGTCATGTCGCCACGGCTATCTCAGTATCGCGGCTCCGCTGCTGCCACTGCTGAGAGAAAGAAGCGGAAGCACATTATCTCTCGCCACGCTGTTATTAGGGATTATCCCTGACAGATAGTGTCCCTTGCAGGCACCATTAGCTTGGCTTCATCCCATTTGGAGTTTCCAACACCTGCGACCGAACCATCCTCTGGCCATAAGAATCATTGCCATTATATATATATAATTCTTTTTTTTTTCTTTTACCGGGGTGATAAATTAATAACGGGTGTCTCAAGCAAGTGCTTTTAGATTTCAGGAGGGTGACCGTGAAAGGCATCCTCCCTGAGGAGGGCTCAGAACACAGAGGCAGCGTTGGGGCGGCAGAGCTGTGCCAGATGATGGAGGAGGCGGGCCCTGCCAGTAACGGGATGGGCGCCGTCGATGGGAACCCAGAACCCAGAAGTCTGGGTCCGGAGGGGGGGGGGGGGATTGACTTTGAGTGCCAGGGAGGGAAAAAGGACCCTTGTGTTCCAGGACGAGGCGGACAAAAGAAAGTTGATCGTCTCCGAAGTGGAACCGGACAGCTGACGGCGGCAAACGTAAATTAGCATCGATCACGGGGCCCAGCGAGGCCACTAATGACAAGCTGCTCCAGGGTCCTTGTTAGACAACCTTTCCCGTTTGTGATGTACTTCCTGTTATCTCCCGAATCACAGCGTGTTTGTTTATCCTTCAATGCATGTTTTTGTCCAAAGTATTGATTTGGGTTTTTTTTTTCTTTTGCTTTTCATGAAATTCAGAAATGAATGAAGGTATAGAAAGGTTAATAAGAGGCAAACACTTTGAAAGATGCTGAGGCCGATGCAAAAGTGCCCTTAAGATGCAGCGTCACTGTTGGGTCTTCGCTCCAAAGAGAGAGAATGCACACATTATACAATACAAACACTTTTATTTACAAAATTATATGTCAATAGAAAGGTTAGTGTTTCAATCTATTCCTTTTCTAATGTTGCTGTGGTTTTCATGGGAAATATATACCATTAACTTCCACCGAAGATCATTTTGAAAGAATAAAGTGTTAGCGTATGAGATAAAAATATTTCGGGGCTGAGAGTTCTCGGCCGGAAAAGGAAGGTGTTATCCCCCTGGTTGCATCTTGGTGAGATGTGTTTTAGTTAGGAGGCCTATGTTACATTATAATGAGCGATGTTGCCTATGAAATGCACCACACCGTGGCATTAAGTGTCTGAAAAGCTAAAACCTCTCTCTGGCCGGGCCATCGACATCAACCATTGCCCAGACGGAGCTCCACACGGCCACACACACACACACACACACACACACACACACATCCACACACACACACACCGTGGCATTACTGTAGCCTTCTCGCCGTAGGTGTCCCATTGTCGTCACATAGAAATGCCTTGGAAACAGGGCTTTGACGTCACGAGAGGAACCCAAGTTGACTTAATGCAAGCAGAATAGAATGTTCACTTCAACTGCTTGGCAGACACTGCCTAAAGCATATGATTTTACCCCTGTTTTCTCTAAATCTAAATTTTTCGAACAGTGACAAATGGGCATAGATAACTAGTTTGGAGATCACATCACATCAAGATATTTTATATATTATATATTACACATAAAAAAAATAAAAACATTTGGGGTTCACTTTTAGATCTTGTTAGCTTCAGAGTTGGTGAAGCAAATGCCTCGATTGCTCACCTCAGCTCAACTCAAGTTTCATCTAGCTCTACCTTGCCTGCCAAATTTAGATCCAAGAACTGTCAAGGTGTTGGGTGTTTTTTTTCTGCCTCATAAGAGTATTAGCATTAGGTTTTATTGGGGGGGAAGAAAGTCCAAAAGGAATAATCTCTTTGAACATACAGCGCTTTACATTGAAGATGAACTCTGTGAAGCTGTCGTTTATGAGGCGGGTCCTTGCTTGCTTTCAGGTTTAATTGACTCTGGCAGCATTACAAAGTTGAAGAAAACTTTCTGTTCTTTTTTTGCTATTTCAAGGGCCTTCACCATCTAGAAACAAACAGCGTAATATTGTAAGAGTCAAAAATGTTTTTGTATCTACTATTTAGTGTACATTTTGTCGAGAAGCCAATTCTTTTTTGTAATTCCTTCACACATTTTCAGAATGAATGACTGGAAATAGATTCAGAAATTAAAATTTTATCTGAACAATCCAATCATAAGTGTGAGAAGAAGAGAGGACCGTTTTGACCCGTCCTTTGATACATAGGAGCAGTGGGCTGCTATGTTCAGCACCAGGGGAGCAAGTTGGGGTTCAGTGTCTTGCTCAAGGACACTTCGTCATGCGGACAGTTGGAGGAGGGAATCGAACCGCCGACCCTACGATTATTGGACGACCCACTGTATCCACTGAGTTACTGCCGCCCCAACCCAGTATTGTATAAATACATAGGATATATGTTTTTTTATTTACTCAATATCAATACTCTTTGCCATTTCCTGAGGATAATTGAGGGGAGGGAAATGGAGTTACATAAAATCGCTGAACATTTGAGAACTCTCATGGGATGGTAGATTGTTTCCCCTATATTCATTGAGCCAAATCAAAAGATTGGACATCTTAAAAAAGCATCAGAAAATAAATAATGGTAGTTGAAATCATCAGCTTTGAGAGCAAAATTCCTTGATTTTTCATGGAGCTGAATAGGACTGCACACTTTCGTTTCAGAGATCATCTTTCTCCAAAAGAGCGTTCTTAGTTATTAACAGGGAAAGTGTCTCAAAAATGAACTAAACATGGATGAAGACAGACAGACAGACAGACATACTTTATTGATCCCTGAGGGAAATTGCGTTGTTGGAAGTTGCGATGTATGACAGGTATAATATGTAATTTCTGCTGTTTGGCTTCTCTTCATCAAAACAACAACAAAAGATGCAGTACAATGATGTCATCAGTAGTGTGGGAACATGGGAGTTGCGGTCTTCAACACCATTGCCGGTGAAAATATATCTGTCGTGACTCAGAAATCATGACAAATCAAGAGCAGTTAATGTAGCCAACAGTTTTGTTCACGTTGTATTTTGTCACGTTTATTCACATTATTCACATTATCACATTATTCACGTCATTTAATCGTGATGAAATTGCCACAATAATCATAGCATTAGATGTACTATTAGTTTAGATGACCCAAACAGCTGTAGATAAGGTTATGTGGCAGACACAATCATGGGATGGGCGTAGCCCTGTTATCTGTGACCATTGTTGACCATTGTTCTAACTCCATAACATTTCTGCACACGTTACAATGTTTCCCACAAAATTAGATTCCACCTGTGGTGGTGGCTGACAGGTGGGGGTCCAAAGTGTTTTTGTTTTCTGAGAAAACTATTGGATATTCAACATAGTCACGCTCTGAATTACAGCAATGTGATGCAGCGGGGAACACAGCACTTGATCACCGGTACGACTCCTGTGTATCTAGCGGTGTGTGCCTGCACAGGAACCAGTGGGACAGCGGCGCTCTCTGTAGAGCCATCGATTGGTCAATAGTTCTGCACAATAGGCGAAACACAAAGTACCCTTCCCTTAACAATAGCCTACTATAACTAACAATAGACAACTAAAATGCTATTAAACCGGAGGCGTCTCATGTTTCAGAAGGTTCCTAATGGTTTAAAATCTCCGTTGAGTGTATCCTAGTGGCGCTATGACAGTAAAAAGCAGGTAAAGAACTGCGTGGCCAGGGGAGCTCTGGTGTGGACGTAGCGCCCATAGACTGCATGTAATACAAGTTAAACTGACTTAACATAGGCTGTACAAAATACAAGTTAAACTGACTTAACATAGGCTGTACAAAATACAAGTTAAACTGACTTAACATAGGCTGTACGTAATACAAGTTAAACTGACTTAACATAGGCTGTACGTAATACAAGTTAAACTGACTTAACATAGACTGCATGTAATACAAGTTAAACTGACTTAACATAGGCTGTACGTAATACAAGTTAAACTTACTTAACATAGGCTGTACGTAATACAAGTTAAACTGACATAACATAGGCTGTATGTAATACAAGTCAACCTGACTTAACATAGACTGTATGTAATGCAAGTCAAACTGACTTAACATAGACTGTATGTAATACAAGTTAAACTGACCTAACATATGATGTATGTAATACAAGTCAACCTGACTTAACATAGACTGTATGCAATACAAGTTAAACTGACTTAACATATACTGTATGTAATATGAGTTAAAGTGACTTAACATAGACTATGTAATACAAGTTAACATAGACTGTATGTAACACAAATTAAACTGACCCCACAAGCGTACATTGGTGGGGATTTTCACAGACTTTTTTTTTCACACAAAAAAGGGCCTTCAAAACTTCATTGAGATGGCTCATTGCTGAGTGCCAGCAGCCCTTTATACCCAATCATAACTGCAGTAAGGCCATGGCCAGTGGAACACTTTGCAAAGGTAGTCAACAATGCTGCTAATGCCCAGTGTGAGTTTATTATGCAAATACAATTTACCTCAAAACTTCCATGGAAAACAAAAACTTTAAACAAATTATAGAATGCACAAAGCGACACTATTTCTTTTTATAATAACAAGCCATAATTCAATATATACCGAAAAACATTTATCATATATTTTTTTAATCATCTGTAATATTGTTTTCTATTATTCTCAATTTGTCTATTTCAAGAATTAAAATCCCACCTACCATCTGTGGTATACCATACCGACTAGAAGACAGGTTCAATTACATCACCACCCAGGTTCACTTCTCCACGCACAGCATTATGAAACAATGCATTTTGCACCTGTACGATTTAGACGTGCCAAAACCCGAAAGTAGAAAAGACCCATATTCATTTCACACAACATGCAAACTGTAAACATCGCTCCGACATCGCCGTGGGCAAGAAATCTGCCTCCTTGTTTCTATCAGTTGTCGCTCCTTAACTGCTCAAATCTGCTCATCCTCCTCCCCTCCCTGGACTCCCCCTACTCCTCCCCCCACCCCCCATCCTCCCCACCATCCGGCTATCGGCGGTTAGCGTTAGCACATCGGGCGAGCGCCGCGGATCCTGACCGCGGCAAGGGCGCTCCACGGAGCGGCCACATCCGCGAGGCGTAGGCCAGGATATGGGGGGAGTGGAGGTGGAGGTAGAGGTGGTGGTGGAGGTGGTGGCGGTGGAGGAGGTGGAAGTGGAGGTGGAGGTGGAGCTGGTGGTGATGGTGGTGGTGGAGGTGGAGGTGGTGGTGGTGGTGGTGGTGGTGGTGGAGGTGGAGGTGGAGGTGGAGGTGGAGGTGGAGGTGGTGGTGGTGGTGGTGGTGGAGGTGGAGGTGGAGGTGGTGGTGGGGGTGGTGGTGATGGTGGTGGTGGAGGAGGAGGTGGTGGTGG
>JAOPUI010000024.1:15469650-15484700 GCA_027123135.1 Urophycis floridana
TTTCAACCTGACGCAGTATTGTCTGTGAGCGATCAAATCGCTCGGGGATGGGCTCATTGTAAGCGGGCAAATCTCAGGGCAAAGCGGCCTTGATTGGCTCACCTGGGTAGGGATGGATCCCATTGGTGTAGATGGGTTCAGAGGTGGGCTGACCGTTGCTCTGGGGCGGCAGAGCGCTGAACCCGTTCACTCCGATGGGGGCCGCTATGCTGGGCACCGCCGTGGCGTTGATGCCTGGGGGAGTGCTGGTGCCTGCAGAAAATACGGAGAATAATTAACAGGAAAAGGTGCAACGCCTCCTGGCTCGCCGCACTCCTGACCGCCTCCAGGAGCCGGCCCACGTCTTTTATTAAAATAGACGTGGGCCGGGAGATTTTAAACACACAAATGGGCTTAATAGTGCATGTTATGTAAATGTGCTGCGGAAGATAACAAACGCCTTGATTCAATATGCCAAAGCGTGTCTCTATAGGAACCATTGTGATATAATGAAATGAAACTGGAAGTTTAATAAGTGAACTCCATTGTCAATTTAAAGAAAGGATGAGGCTTACAATGAAACATTGACACGGGCCTCTCCCACTTGACTTAACATTCCCAGAATGTCACCTTGTCGCTGGCCTTTCTGGGCTGATGGATTCTTACCATTTCTATAATCCAGGTGAAGGGCATTTAAGGCGTGTAGGATTAGGGTTGATAGGCATTACCTGGCCGCATGTTGTTTTTTTTTTTTTTTTTTTGTGGATTACAAATGCCAGATATGGCAGAGAGTGTAGCAGGCACTTTATTTAATACATTTGTGGCAACCTTGTACTGGGGCTGCCTACTTAGTGTCCAGCCTTCAGAGCTCTCTTCATGACAAGAGCTGGGGAGATAGGTCACACCCAGGTCCCTGATTATCGCACACAAATCTCTGCTCTTATATTGTATAAACCAAGGACTGTGCATTCAAAGTCATCCGATTGGCTGCGTTCCCGGAAAACAGGGTGACCGACAGGGAGAGGGACGGGGAGTGGGCAGAGGGAGAGAGGGAGGGAGAGAGAGAGAGAGAGGGAGGGAGAGAGAGAGGGAGAGAGGGAGAGAGAGGGAGAGAGAGAGAGGGATAGAGGGAGAGAGAGAGAGAGAGATAATGTGCCTGCCAATGGATGTGAATGCATGCAGTACATCATGTGCTATCATCCCTTACTCAATACAAAGCTTTACTCTCCTTGTGCTCAACACTTACATAGCTGGCCTTGAGTCAAAAAAATAAAAGGGAACATGCATGTTACAAACGCTACAAGGGCAAAAAAAAAAATGCCTTGGGTGAATCATTACTGCCTCTTAATTGTTGCTATTGATTAAACCTTCAAGGATAAGTAAAACAGAAATAGAGACCATCCCAACCAGCAAATGTATGTCTATACCCGCGTGCGTGTGTGTGCATGTGTGCGTGCATGTGTGTGTGTCCGTGCGTGCATGTGTGTGTGTGTGTGCGTGTGTGCGTGCGTGCGTGCGTGCGTGCGCGTGTGTGTGTGTGTATGTGCGTGCATGCGTGCGTGCGTGCGTGCGTGCGCGTGCATGTGTGTGAATGTGCGTGCATGCGTGCGTGTGTGTGTGTGTGTGTGCCCATGAGTGCGTGTGCGTGTGTGTGTGTGTTTGTACCTGAAGAAGGTGTCATGGGGGTAGCCACAAGACCGTTGACATTGAAAGCTGCCATTTGCTGCATTTGCGCAGCGGCGATGGCTGCCATGGGGTTCAGGTAGGAACCTTGTGTCGCGGCCATCAGGGCTGCTTGCTGTTGCATCATCTGCTGTAGGATTAAAGAGCAGTGGGGAGAAGGACAGAGCGGGGGGAAAGCGAGATAGAACGATACAGGGAAGGAGAGGGTGAGAGAGAGAGAATGAGGGAGAGAGAGAGAGAGGGGGGCGGGGGATATCAGGGTGGAATAGCCACAGGACCAGAGCATGTTTACTCTCACATCTCTGTTTGCTTGGCCTCCGTCTTGTTCTTGAACAGAATGGCCTGTGTTGCCCTGCAGCGCGGCAGCGGCTCTGCACTCATTACTGACACCACATAAAGACTGTGTAATGAGACCGCTCCGCCAGCAACCACTGTTCCCTTCCTGCTCTTAAAGTGGACGTCTATATGTGAGTTTAAGTTATCATTTGCACGTAGTTGGGTGGAGGCGGGGCGCGTGGTGGAAGAAAGAGCAAGCAGGATGAGGGACTGGTGTGCGCGATTGTGCATGTGCGTGTGTGTGTGTGTGTGTGTGTGGGCGATTCTCACCTGTCACCGAGAGCTGTTAGCTACTGTGCGAGTGCAAACTCTCACACAGACTTCTAACTCGGGCTGAGGCTCTCTCACGTGTGAGAGTGTGGAGGGAGGCGTGTGGCAGCTACGGGGTGTGTGTGTGTGTGTGTGTGTGTGTGTGTGTGTGTGTGTGCGTGTGTGTGTGTGTGTGTGCGTGCGTGTGCGTGTGTGTGTGTGCGCGCATGTGTGTGGTGTGTCTGTATTCGCCTTTCCCTTCCATCCCCAGGTGGTGTACCAGGAGACCTGGCAGGGAAAAACTCGCATCCTGGAGACTAACAAGACCAGTGTGGAGCTGCAGGTCCCCCACGATGAAGAGGAGGACTACCTGATCCAGATCAAAGTCCTGACAGAAGGTGGTGACGGAGGAAGCAGCGGCCCCATCCGAATACCAAAGATGTCAAGTGAGGCCCGTGCCAGTACTGTAATGAAGAGAGGAAGAAAAGAAGAGAATATAAATGATTAAACTATCAAAGGGTCACGCAAGATTTAACACATTTAACAAGACCAAGTATCTTATTAAGTAGCTCTTTCTGGCTGCCCGACACAATCACTGCGAGGAACTTTCTAACGGCACTGACAATAAATCTGTGAAGGAAGACATCGAAATGACCTCCAAAGGGAGACATTAAAATGGCGGCTATCTCTACTATGGCTCAATTTGGAGAGAGAGAGAAAAATATAATTGCTGAGGCAGCATTCTAACTGGTAATCTTGTGATGTCGGAGCGCGCCCCATTAACTTAGATAAACATTACATTAAATAACTCTGTATTTTCAAGGGGATCCCTGGACTCCCTCACGTTATCCGCAGCTTGGATGTTGTATTGACCCGTTGTGTTCTTCTTGTTCACAGGCCTCAACTCAAGAGGAAGTGGCGACCCAACATGGAGATGGATTTGTTGCTTTGTGCTGTTGATTGTCTCACTGATGACCCATTAGCAAGGTCTCTGTCTGGTGAGCACGTTATTGAGCAGCCGCTGCTCTGCTTCTCATTGTCGACGAATGAGAGCGGTAATTCTTCTCAACCACACGGTATGCATATTAAAGTAGGTGACGGGGATCATTTTTTCCTCCGGAAAATGTAATCAAAAGATATGTATCTGGACTATTGCTTGTGTCAGTTTAAGATTATTATCATAGTTGTGTTTTTCATTTGTTTTGCGGTTTTGTCTGGTGACACTCTGGTTTGAAGGAATTGAAGGGACCTGTTCTAAGGTTGATTCGAGGATTTCTTAAGCCTTCTTCTCTTACCTGCGTAAACGCCTCCTGAATTTGTGGAATGATTGAATAGTGGTGGTATTTCTGCCTGCGAAGTGCGGCGTCGCTTTCTTTCTCCAAAATTAACGTTCTCGCAAGTACAAGTTTGCGAAAACGTTTTTGCATATCGCTTCAGGTTTCATCTGTTTCTGACAGCCCCAGTGTGATTTTACACACACGCAGTGTCTTGGGTGGAATTGTAAAAGCGCTCACATATGAAAGGTTCAACGAAAAAAACAACAACATTGTGGAGACAAGTTGTCCTTATATATAAGTGCAGAGAAGGCAGCTCTTTGTAGAGAGGTTATCAGATTTCTAAGCGAAGCCAATTCTTAAAAGGACCTTTTGTTAATAGTTAATAGGAGGCTAATTGTTTCCCATTCTACAATGCTGCCTTAAAAAATGTGAATGAGGTCATTTTCATTTGTCAATTTGATTTGAAAAAACAAAGACCCTGTTGGGCTTTATTTAGCTGAAAGGTCACGCTCATCAACGCCATGGGGGGGGGGAGGTTGTGTTATTGCCCCTGTTAATGTCGTTGATTAGTTAGCTGGCTCTGACAATTAATTATATTTCTGTCAGCACATTTCAGAAAGCATATCTCCTTCCTCCACAGTGCAGACTTACAAAAACATGGCAGTTAAGATGATCCATTAGGATGGGCATCATTTACTGTGTGTGTGTGTGTGTGTGTGTGTGTGTGTGTGTGTGTGTCTGTGTGTGTGTGTGTGTGTTTGTGTGTGTGCGCCCTCAGTGTCCTTACATTATTTTCCTCCCGTATTTCTGTTGACAAAGCAGCCAATCAACACAATTAGTGGCACACCTACTGGTCTTAGCACCAAACACACACTCGTACACACACATCCCCAGTGTTTGGTTTTGAAGGTAATGGGGCGGGGGGGAGCTGGTAATCAAAGACGAAGGCGAATGACGCAGCTCACCTCCACTCGCATTGTTCTCTCAATCGAACAAGACAACAACCCCTAACTGCCGACAATTTGTTTTCGGTGAAGTCATTTGCAAGTTTAAATGAAAACTAAATATTGAAATCTTGATTTGCCTGCGTTTACTGCCTTAGTTGAGTTATGCACCGTCCTTGCAAGATGTTTGTTGGCCATAATCCCAATGTACAGCTTCAGTTACATTTCTATGGGATTTTACAATGGGATTCTCCAATGTCTGTATACACTAGACTGTAAAATAATGGTTGGTAACACTTTTCAATATGGGTACATTAACGAACCCTGAATTAACTTTGGTTAATATGCTAATAAGCACCAACTAGCAGTTAATAAACAGTTAACATTAGTTAATTGTAAATGAACTTAGTTACTGCTTATTACTGCATGCACTACTAGAGTAATGCTAATTAATTGTTCATTATTGTAACCTTATTTGAAACTGTTCCCCAATGGGTGGTTTTATTGTAGTTTAACATGCCATGTGCCTTCTTTAATCCTGCATATGTATGTATGTGTTGATTTAATTACTGTACTGTGGTGGTACTTATTTTGGGTTTGTAGTTGGATGTGTTTTTTTTTATTTACCCCATTGAAACATTTATAGTGCTGCATCTGTGATGTCACTGAAACAGTGTTGATAAAATTGTTTAATTTTCTAGAGTGGGTTTTCTCATTATAATTCATCAACCATATATGTGTGTCTAAATTAGTTTAACAATTAACTTTGTCTCATTTCTGAAAATTGCTGATTTTACATAATAAATATATTATTGCTTTAGTATCTCAATACCATTGTATTCACATGCTTATTATCTCTGTGAGATGATGTTTATGTTCAATAAAGATTTCATATTGAAACTGCTCCTTGTTTAACGTTTTTATGTTCATTATGCTTGGAAACTGTCCACGACATGAAAGACAAATATACATATACGTTGCAGAGTGACAGCCAGAGAGTAGACTCAATATTAATCCAGTTACAAACATTAAGCACAAATTGTGTAGCTTGGTTTATTACTTGTTTGAGTGTGACAGGAATATGAGAGACCTGTTGGGTATTGATCCACTGTCACTGAATGTAAACTCGTGGCAGAAACCACTGTGCATACTGGCCAATAGGACATCTCGTATGGCCAGTAGGAAAAATAATGAAATATCCATGGCTCATTTAGAGTACCCACTTTATACACAATTATGTTCTAGGTTTATGTAATTTCCCCAGAGTTTGTATATTTCTTCAGGGGCGTACAAATAGTCCACTGAAAATATATGCAAAACGGCTACAAATATGATTCTAGATTTTTACTCTTTCATTTGAATAAAAAAAATGGAAGCGTACAGTGATCAGATACAAATTGGACGAAGCAAAACAGAGCATGCAGTTTACTTAATGCAACTATTCTAAACAATTTACACTAACTGGAAGTATTTCTGTTTATTTCTCTAAAAGCTGTTCTTCACCAAACAACTAGTGAGATAGGGTTTGGAACAGTCATGTGCAAACAAAGTGCCTTGGATTATTTGGCCACTTAAATCTCATATAGCCCTTGTACAGTCATTATAAATCCCCTCTGAAAATTGTTGATCCAAATCTCCTTTTGTAACTGTAATTAACATTCCTACGTAAAACATTTTAGTGGAGCACTTTTCAGTGTTGTTTTCTGAAATTCACTGTCACACAATTTGTGAGTCAGAGTTGTGTTTGTCCATTAGTTCATTTTGACAAATAGGAAAGTGATGGTCGATGTAAAGTTCCAGATATCAGACAGTTGCATGTTAGCTTGGCATTAATCACAGCATAAACTTTTCTGATCTTCACTCATCAATGTGTCAAAAAATATATCTCGATGTCCCAAAGCATATCTTAATTTTTGTCCCAAGCTTTGAAATGGGTCAAGCAAATAACATTAAAGTTGCAGTAGTAGTTTCTAAGAGAGACTTGAAAAGAGAGAGCACAAAAGAGCAATACTTTGAAACTAAATAACCAAGAGAACACTCCCTCCTTCCTTCTCTGCTCCATACCTCCCTTCGTATCTACATTAAGAAATGTTTCATTTCACCTACATGTGATTGGCAGGCAAGATGGATTCCCAGATGCAATCTGGGAAGAGATGCAGTGGTATCTCAGAAATTAGCCAGGAGCAGTGCAGAATCTCAATTGGCTGAGACAGCCGGGCACAATCAACCCGAAACATACATTCTCACAGCACATTTCACCCACTAATGGTTGATGAATGGCTATGCCGTTTCTAACAAATTGCACTCAAATAATAGATCTTAGATGTAACCGGCAGCGCCTTTAAGAATGTGCAGGGGGTTAAGATCTTAGGCATGTTCCAAGAGACACAAGTCTCAGGGAATGATCCTTGTGTGTTGATGCCAATCCAGGGTTGAGATTTATATCTTCACAGCAAAAAACCAATGAACCAATCACCAATATTATGTAAAACACCAAACACTTTAAGCAGAACTTTCAAAGTAAATTGCGGCGATGTCTCTCTGTATTACCGTTCTAATGACACGCCTACCACAGGCACATTTGAGCGTAATCCATATTACATCCACCTTGGCTTTTTTCTGAAATATTACACGTGAGGAATTGATCAGGTTGGCTAACAATCCCAGCCCCCTGACATCAAATGAAGTCATGTAGCAAGTCGTGGAAAAAGTGCTGCACAATCTCGTTTGACTTGACTCTAAGCCATGCTGTTCCACGACTACGCAAGTCGTCCCGACTTAAATATGTAAAGCGAATGGAAGGAGGCGCGGATGCAGCCCAAGCAGAGCTTGACTCGTGACTTGCTGCTAATCCTTTTTTCATGGATGAATCATCTCAAGGAGCCTATATCATCCCAAGGATGGCTTTACCTCCACCGGGCAAATACGGTGCGCCATGGAGCTCATCTTCGCTCAATGCCGTCATGTGATGCTTCGTGTAGGACAATCACCCGCCCCTCCTCCCCCCCATAGGTAACAAGGGGGCCTGTTTGATAAGCGCAAAATGAATTGCTAACTAAATGCAGACTCCCTTTTCCCCTATTTCTACTTTTTAATGAGTATTTTATCAGTGCCCCATGGAGCTTGTAAAGCAGGGTTTATATTCTGTATATTGAATGGGTGAGGGTGGGGGGCTGGGGCTGCTTCTCCTCAGTCTGTATAAATATGACTTGTTGTTGGGTTAGGTGCGGCGCCCAGGCGGAGGGAGGCTGACAATATTTCGGGAGAGCATTGTCTGGATGTGGGCTGCGAGACGTGTCAGAAAGTGACAGCGTGTGGACCTGCGCGGGGCTCCAAAGCCGGGATGAAGCGGGCGGTGATGGACAGAAGATTGGCTGAGAATTAAAAAGGACCATGAGCTCTCTCCAAGCTTCGCGAGACAGCTGACAGGCAGCGCTCGCCTTCCCCTGGTTCCTGGCGGCGGGCGGAGCCTCCGCGCGGAGGACTCCTGCCCGCCGAAACATCGGACAGACACAGATATTGGAGACATCGGACGTTTTTTGTTTTTTTTCCCCCGAGCCCATGTGGCGTTTTTGTTTTTTTTTACTTGTTGGCATTTGAGCTCAGAGCGTTGTCTCAAGAGAGCCGTCCCGACTGTCGCAAGACGACTGGCACCGGGGGGTTGTTTCCTTTCCCCCCAAGTTGTGGTGCTCCTGGCATTGTTCATGAAAAAACAAAAATAACGTTCGGCCGAAATGTTGTCCCGGAATAGCAACTGAAAACGTCTGATTAAACAAAAGCAGCACTGCTGTGCGATGAATATCGTACTCAAAGTTAAAACGAGAACAAGCCAAACACCTTGGTGCATGAGGTAGATATGTGAAAAAAAAATAGTCAGGCACGTACAATATCATGCTACAGTAATATTTCATATATTACATTGAATACCCAATTTCCCTTCGGGGATTAATAAAGTCTCATCTATCTATATATTTATTTATATATGCATGAGAGTTATTGTATATTTTACATCACTTAAGCCTGTTTTTGACATATCTCCTTTTGACAGTAAACCTCACCATAAAGAAATATAACTTGGCCACGATTAGCCATGAAAAGCATCAGAGTGAACTGGAGAGGAGGATTTGGGGCATGACAGTGGGTTTGATTGATTAAACTGGGCATTGAGAGCATCCACGTTGACTTGCATTAAACCTCCATCAAACACAAGCACTCTGTGATGTCTGATGAGTTTACTTCAGCATCTACGCCATCGATTCCCGGCTATCCCCCCAGGCCTCGGCGATGAAAACCAACACCTTGATAGTCAGGAGATCTCAAAATCAGTTAATTAGATTAAATGCATGCAAAATCGTGAATGATTATATCTTGACTTCAAACGCCGTCAGTGTCGCTCAGAATCTCAAACAATATTGAAACGTATATGTGTGTTGACAGAACTGTCTCTTCAGGCAAATGTATTCAGATTTCAACGTCAAGGTCACAACAGATTGCTGTTTATGCCAATATCGCAGTGAAAACGCCATACCACTTACCACGGTGTGAATCAAAATATTAAGCTGCCGAGGGAGAAACACTGTTTCGACCACATAATTGCCCCCCAAAACGCGCAACACAGCGCAGGTCGCCGTGAGACGATGAGCGTCAGCACCAGAGCTTTGCACAGCCTGTTGGATCTGGCAAGTTTGTCCAAAGCACGCCAGCTGTTAAATTTGTGGCGCAAACATCACTGTCACGATTGCGCCTCTAGGGCCAACCCTCACTCGTTGTGTGACAGAAACAACCGGCCCATCCTCGCCATTTAGAAAGCAATTTTGAGCTTAAAGTGGGACATCATTCATCTCCCAAAGCAACATCGACTAATGGCTCAGCGGCATCTGTGACACGGAAGCACCCTGACACTCGTGGCTTTCTGTGACAGTGGGCTCACAACCAGAATAGAACAGCGAGGCTGGTGGGCCCATCAGGATATTCTTTCAATTGTATTAAGGTCTTATTGGGAAAGGTGCATAGATACATTCTGCATTCTGTCATATATATTCACATACATATACATATATATAAATCATCATATATATTGCGGTGTGTGAAACCTTCCAAGTTATCATGTAATAAAATAAGAATGTATGTGTAATACATTTCTTGCTTCTACGCAATACCAATTTTTGAGGGGCATGGGTGTTATAATGAAATGCCTTTCTAGTGCTTTCCTGGAATCTCCCAGTTTTATTCATGATCTCAAGATCCCACTTAAAACACACAACTGAGTCATTCATTTATTTGTTCAGTACCTCTTCATTGGTGCTTCAAACCATCCAAAGGTCTATTCTGAAAAGAAAATTACCTAATTTATGAATCTCTTAAATAGATCATATTTTGACAGGAAGCAGCAGTTGCATGGGATCAGAATTATATTATTTTGTTCACGTCCAAATAATAATCGTTAACACTTTATTTGAAGGGGTGTGCATAAGATGCCATCATTACCATGACATGACACCTGTCATGGACATGACGGAGTCTCTATGATGGTTGTCCTTGTTTGAGATGTCTTTGTTATGACAACTTGACATTAACCATGACAACATAACCTGTCAATGACTTTGTGATGACAACTTGACATTAACCATGACAATAAGACCTGTCACTGTCTTTGTTATGACAACTTGACATCAACCAAGCCAACGTGACCTGTCACAACTTGAACTTGAGATGTCATTAAATGTTACTACACTGTCAAATGCTTTAAAATAGGTTAAGAAAGGCAATTCACAAGTCAAGAGATAGTTTATAGTAAAAAAAAAAAAATAGATATACATAAAATATGTCATCAAATGAGCCTTCTGAAGACATTGTCATGACTTCTTTTTGCACAGCTCAACACCCCCACTGGAGTATTTTCATTTCATTTGGGGTTTATTTGTCGCCAAAATCAGAACATAAGGTCATTCTACTCATGCTTGTTTATTTGAAGGCTGATACGAATGCTATAATCCTCTGACAATTTCGTTTGGCAAATATGCTAAAGGAAAAACTTTACATTGACTTGTGTATTACTTTTGTTAAGGTATTAAAAATCATTTGACAGTGAAATAACATTTGAAGACATCTTAATGAAAATTCCAACTTGTATTACTGTAATGAGGTGACAGTAACACATGCGTAATATATCTATGACACAATTATAATGGTCTCATAACAGCCAACGTCAAAACCACCCACAAAAACATTTTAGAGTAATGTTAACAGATAAAGCTATATAGTCTTTATAAGTTTTATAATTAGGCCTGCCATAGTATGGTTTACATTAAATTGTCTTGGATAATGTAAATTTGTCAACCCAAATCCCAATTCATCCAACAATGTCAGCCTTGCAATAAAAACCTATAACACATGGCATAATTGACCAAATAACATTCAAAGGCAACAGTCATTCACATCCACAAAAAAACTATTTCATGTCCAGCTGTCATGTCATGGAAAAGGGCGGCATGTAGCTCAGTGGGTAGAGCGGGTGGTTAGTGGTCGTCCACTAACCGTAGGGTCGGCGGTTCGATCCCCTTGATCCCCACTTCCAAAACTGTCTACATGTCGAAGTGTCCTTGAGCAAGACACTGAACCCTGAACCCCACCTTGCTCCCCGGGCGCTGATCATAGCAGCCCACTGCTCCTATGTACAATAGGATGGGTCAAATGCAGAGATCAAATTTCGTTCCCATGTCACATGGGAATGACAAATAAAGACCACAAGGTCCCAATAATAATAATAATAATAATAATAATGTTGATGATGGTGTCATGTCAGTCTCATGCACACTCCTTCAAATAAAGTGTTACCTAAAGGACCCACACTGTGAGACATATATTAGTCACTATACACGATGGCCACATGACATCTTTAAGTAAAAAGGGACTGAACTCCAGTTCTGAAGTTCAGTAGCGCAGTCAGAGCTACTGTATAAAAACAACAACCCTTCTCCCTCCCTTGGTGAGGAGAGGCATCCAGACGTTGACCTTAAGAAACTGAATCAAAATGTCAAACTTAAGCTCTTGACACCCGGGTGGATTCAGAGGTACCCAGAATCCTCTGCGGTCTCTCGCCTGACGGTGCAGGGTTATATTTAGACAGACATCTCTTTTGGATAAGGAAGACATTTTTCACAAATTTGCCTTCTCCTTCATTACACCATTAGAACGCCACTGTTCTGAGCAGCAGCAGAGATGCGCACACACGCGCACACACACACACACACACACACACGCACACACACACACACACACACACACACACACACAAGCAATCAGCTCTAGATATTTTTTTACTCCCTCCTGACGTTTTAGGGAGACGGTGGATCCGTTATCTACATGAATGACATATTGATTTTTTCGGTCAGACTATGGCAGAGCATGATACCCCCCGAGCTTTCAGATGGTTATTATAACCCAGCTTATCCTCGAAGCCCCCCTGTACTCCTTTGTGGCGCTCCCATGTTCTCACCTCACCCTTCTGCCCCCAACCCCCCCTCCGCCATCCCACCCCCCTTCGCCTCCCTCCTTCTATGTCTGAGTGCTGACTGAGGCTGTTAAGCAAATTCTCCGGGGGTCTGTTTCCAACCTGTGTTTATAGTCGGTGCTGCACTGCTGATAAGGCGAGCCGACCGAGCCGTCACGGAGCACGTTAACCAGCGAGTTGCAGATTTTAGATTTCACATTTAGCCTCACCTTTGAGCCTTGGCCGCGCCGTCTCGTGTTCTCGCTGGCGTCCGCAACGGATTCCAGCAATTTATTAGCACTCGGTATGACAGCGGTGCCGTTTTTCACTCACTCACATTCACGCTATGAGGAAGTGCATACCCACAACGAGGACACGAGTGTTTGCTGTACTTTGTCACATCATATACCGTAAGAGACACGAGAATGAACAGCCGGCAAACTGAAGAACGTATAGACACACTAAATTAAGCATAAACAGATATATCATTATTCAAATGGTACAGTAGGTCTATAGTATATTAGAGTATATATGAGTAGGACTATAGTCTATGAACGTATACTAATATTGGTCATATAAAACCACATGTACACCTAATACAAGATTACAAGAACATGCATTCACAAAGCAAACAATGCAGGTCTTTCTGTGGTCCAAACAACATCTGAATGAAAGGACAGAGCATTGTCCATTGTTTCAAGAGTCTAGACATTAGACATTAATCCAACTGCTGGAACGCTTCGGTCGGCTTCTCAGCAGGGGGAAGGACGACAATTGTGTCAAATCAATTCTAGGTTTCTCATTCATTAGTACAGCAAGATGGGAAGTACGACCCATTAGTACCTCATGAGGCGACAACCCAGTCATCCTGTTAGGCATTACACTGATGACAAAAGTACTAGCACTGCTGCTTCGAGGAGATTCATTTGTCTATTTCAATTTCAACTATTTATCATTTATCATTCTGTATTTACATTCCAGTCGTCCTGACCTTTACAGATATCATGGAATGTAGAAAGTCCAACAGATATCTATAGCACTTGACAGTCGTAGTTACTCAAGATGGTAATTAAATGCCATCATACAGCCCACAAGTTTTCAGTTTTCCTCATCTTTCTGTTTCAATCGTCTATTCACTCTTTCTCCAGCTGCTGCCTTTGCCAATTCTGTCTCATCTATTATTGGCCTAAGTTTCTGGTGAATTAAATATCATTTTAGAGGGTGAAAGGTTTGACAGGTTCCCCTGCGCAGCTGTTTTGGCGAAGTCCTTATCAGTTTGGTACATTTTAACAGCACAGAGAAAATGCCACTCATTCTCTTAGTCAGCTCAAACTTTGCTGTATCAATCATTTGACCTCTCCTTTTTTCAAGTTAAAGTCCTCTTAAACTCAACCATCACCACACTCACTTGCTGTTCCGCAACAATACAGTTCCCATGAACAAAACATTTTTTTCCACCCCTCGCAAACATTTTTCAGAATTGTCTATCAACATGCACACACTGCTCTCTTGCCATGATTGAATTTGCTTTGGCTTCACATCTGTTTCAGGAAAGATTACTGTTGAAATGTTCCTTGGAAAGGACTTAACTTTCTCATCCGTAAGAAGTTGAACCCACTGCACTTGACTGTGCAAAAATCACATCCAAAACATAATCACCATCATCATCATCTCCCAGACGCTCAGAATAATCAGACGAGAGATTTGAAAGAAGCCAACGAAGGATAGCATGTAACTAATCAGTAGTGAAAGGTTTAATTGAATTAGGAGCTGCCCCCTCCACAGAGCAAAGCAGGGTATTAGTGACAGAGGGAGGGACAGCCTGTGGGCTTGCTGAGCAGCTCTCTGCTTCCTCATTGTTTTCTGTCCTGCAACATTGTGCCTTTTTTTATTTGTGCTTTTTGAAACATGTCCTTGGCCAATGTTTACTCAGAAGTTTACTCATGCATGGAACACGTTGTCGTGTAGTTCAAATCCCGACTCGGGTCAGACACTGCTCCAGTGTCGATAATGTATTCACAGACTAGGCCTCGTTCACAGCGCAAAACAAGAGCGGCACACAAATCCTCTGTGATGGTTTGATCACATTCTTAAGAGGCGAAATGGCCAAAATTAGCTGTATCTAAAGAATTTAGCCCCTTTGGAATCTAATTCCATTCTACTCTAGAAATAGCCTGGTTCTTCCATGAGGATTGTATTAGCTTTTAGAAGAGGTTGCATATATTCCATTAGATTCTGAAAGCAATTTAGTCTCCACCCATGTTACAATCATTCTCCCTTTTTGTATCCACTTGCATCAATCTTGCTCACTCTTATCTCTTGACAGGGAATCTGAAGGGAACCCAAATTTATCAAGCATTTCCCTACTTCGGTGCACCAGTGGTCTTCTAACTGATGGATACAAGTTAGAGTAATTACAATCTAATTTAAATCAAAATCTGTTGTGTTATTCAAAATTAAATAATTGACAACACCTTGTTAGTCACTGTAACCATCAGTATGCAGGCATACAAGGGTGGTGTTTCTGGCAGTTTAATTTCGTTTTGTTTTTTTTGGTTTTTGTTTTTTTTTTTCAAAAAGTTGACAGTTGATCCAAAACTGAAAATGATCATGGCTGGGGTTTCTTTTGTGAATAATAAGACGACCCTTTACAGGGATGAATCAATGCTTTATGATTCTTTTATGCACCTAAGTGTGGTATAGTGTTATATGCCTTGCACTTACAGGTCATATAACTTGACCTTCATCCACTATTTAAGTGCATTTTTTAGTATCCACCGAAATAATAATGCTTCCGTGTCCTTTGTCTGTTATCGCCTGTCAAACAACCTCTTGCATTTCAGCCCATTAATGCGTAGCTGCCATTAACCTTGCATTCCCCTGTGGGCCTGATGCTGCCCTGCCGATCACGAACGTTCACTTCCAACGTAAATTATTGATTAGGGGAGAAACATGAGTTTATGATCCATCATTTTGTTGTCTATTTAAAAAAAAAAAATAGAAGACATCCTGTATGTGTATTTAATGTGTGTGTTTGTGTGTTTGTGTGTGTGTGTGTGTGTGTGTGTGTGTGTGTGTGTTTATGTGTGT
>JAOPUI010000024.1:15843827-15857310 GCA_027123135.1 Urophycis floridana
ATTTTTGTAGAGGTTTTTTTTTAATTCTGAAATTCTACATTATTTTTAGAATTCTACAAAGTTTGTGTTTAATTGTCATGTACCAAAGGATGAATTTAATCTCATATTGTGGACCTTACACACAACGATTGTGGCTCAGGCTGAATTTTTATGTTAAATACATTTTGTTTTATAAGCCACACAACTTTTGTTATATAAGGTTTGTTATTCAAAAGTACTAATTTGAACATAATCACATGTCCAAGTTACAACACAGTTATTCTGCAGGGTGAATGGGGTTGTCTACACATCAATCCAATATCACATGGAAACAAGTCTTCAAAATATTTTCTTTCATTTTGAAATTGTTGGTTTTTATTGTTCACTTTTGTTTTTAGTTTTTTGTGTGCAATACACTGCAAAGTACTTCTAGGCATAAACAATGAGAATTATTTACAAATCCATTGATTGGGATGTAGCTAATTGCTTTAACACCACAACATTTCTTTTTCAGGTAAAATGTACATAAAATGGAAGTCACAATCCCTTTTCTTCTTTTACATAAAGGGATTACGTACATTTCAGTTGCAAAGCTAGGAACATTTCCTCAGCAATGTCATGAAACCAGTGAATTTTCCCTACAAAAAAAAAATCACAATCAAGCGGAAAATGTATTAATACAGAAATAGTGTTTAAATGAACAAATTCATCTCTGTCCCTTTACAAAGCCAAACGACAGGCCGTCCAAATCGGCAATTGATTCTCTCCAATCATTGGATCTGCAATTATCGATCAACAAAGTTTTATTGAAAAAAATATGTGTAATTATTTGTCTTTCCTTATCAGCGACGAAGTGGCAGAGCAGGCCTGGAGGCTGATGTTATTGGGGCCCAATGTAGAGAACATACAGTTCAGCATACAGTTGTAGCTAATGAGTTATTATATGCAAATGAGTTATTTCACCTCTAGGCAGGAACACAAGCAGTGAGTGTGTTGAAGTAAAACATTAAGATATGTATTTAGGAAATGTACGGGTGGTGGACCGGTCTTTCCAGGGCAGATTCTCAGTCCCAGTCCCACCCTAGTTATATATTATGAAGGACAAGTATCAACTGACAAGTTGAACTATTGTTAGATTACCCTGCATTTCAATTGCAGGCAAATGCTAATTGCTTTTCAGATTTAAGCTATAAAGTACAAAAACAAGTTATTGAAAAGAGAGGATCTTTGTGGAATAATACGTGTTGTGTGAATAATATTGTATATAATGCAAAAAAATATGTAAAATGATTTGGTATAAAGGCACACCTGCAGGCTGTGGGGGTTGACAAATATTGGTGTTCAGAGATCAATATGATTCTTTTGTACCTTACCCCAAGACATTTGGCTAAAATACCAGCAAATATTTTTGCGTTCCTACCAAAGCTGAAACCAAAGCCATGCCCGTCCTTGCTTCTACTGTACTGATTTCATGATCTCTGACATACATTTATTGGCACTATAAAATTTGAAGTATTAAAATTAAAAGTAAGTTCACTATAAAAAAAAATCACTGTTGTCGCTTCAAACTTCTACAATATTCAGACTTGTAGAATACAAAGCGATCTGAGGGTCCCCTTAAATCAGGGAGACTGGGTGACACCACATGTTGGTAACTTTGATGTACAGGTCATCCTGATATAATGATAAATAGCACAGCAGACATGTACAGTTTGGTCTTTTTAAGAAGAAAGGACCAAGAACCTGAAGCCAAAGACTTTTTGCTGGTCCTGGCGTGTTTAATACGTGTGTTTATTATTTTGTGTTTTATATATGAGGGCAGCAGATTAGTTGCTGCAGTACACATCACTTTCATAACATGTAATAATAAAAGTTTAATAACAGAACTAATATATTTTAAAGTCCTCTATACAGAGTGGAGAATAAAACAATGTTTCCAACAATTTGCTTCTACTAATAAAACAATACTGTTTTTATCAAATATTAAGTATATGGTTCCTTATTGACGTTCTTCTAAAATTGCACATGGAATAGCTTTCTTGCATGTCAATTTCAGTTTTACTCATCCGCTAGTATAGAGTTAGATAACACTAGCACTGTCAATATTAGAGTTGGCCCATGTCTATTTTTAGCAACACTTAGGATCTATCACATCTTTAAGATGGAACATCGATTTTTAATCTTTCAATACTCAATTACACAAGATGCAAAAAAGCAAGATGCAAAATGGCCCTCATTCTCAGTAGGTCAAAAACAATTACCCCTCATAGTATTATGAAACTTGTGCCCAGCTGCATTTAATCATCTTTAGCTTAAAATGGCAGAGAATGCATTCTTTGTTCATTGATCATCATTCTGCTTTTAATACCTGCATTTTCCTCTGGAGATTCACAGTGTTATTAATGAAGTTTACGACATCCATATCCACCAGGGATGGTCCCTGAGCGAACTAAAACGCCCCAAGTTGAAAGATGAAAAAGATTCAGGGCACCCCAGTGGCTCCCCAAGTAGAGAGCATCTCATTAAGGCATCGGTCCTGATGACAGCTCCCTGGGTTCACATCCAGCCAGTGGTTTGCTGCATCTCTCTCCCATACCTTCAAAAGTTCAAAGTACTGTAGCTTTAACGTCAATTCCTTCACAAGACATACAAGGGAATCGAGAGGAAATTTCTCACTCTCCCACGGTGAAATAGACAAAGTGTGCAGGCACAACAACCTACTTGTCTAAATCTCACTTTATCTGTCAAAATTTTAAAAAAAAAAAGCTTAAAGAAAATCAATCGTTAAGATTGAAGATGTCCACTGCAGCCTTGGAGGCCCACCAAGAGCCCATCCTCCCTGGGCCCACCCTGTGGGTTGGTGCCAGGTCCGTCCCCCTCTAGGCCCGGTGAGCCCAGATCTTGGGTGCTGCTGCAGACTGTTCAGCGCAGCCTACTTGTGTGATTCTATATATATTCTGAATCTATATACGCTCTGTTTTAGTCTCCAGGTGGTTCCCGACGATAGCAAGTGGATTCATTGAATCCAAAGTCGCGAACAAGAGAGACACCAGAGAATATTCCATCCATACGTCCATTTGATTTCCATCTCTGCATGTGCTGATAAGCCAGTTGAACCCATAATCACACACAGAAATGACTGGAACCTAAAAGTAGACAAAATATATTCTACATTACATTTATTTAGCTGATACTTTAGTCCAAAGCAACAAGAAAGAATCATTTGAGTACATAACATGTATCAAATAGGCAATCTGCTCTAAGTGCTACGGTATAGAAACCAGAGACAGAATTGCCAAGATGCAGTCTGAACAGATGAGCTTTCAGCCTGCGGCCGAAGATGGGTCGGGTTTCAGCCTGTCCTCAGGGGGTCTTGTTCCATCATTGTGGCGCCAGGACAGCAAACAATCAAGATTTAGTTGAGTGGCCCCGGGGGTCTCCTCGTAGTGAGGGAGTACCATGGAGCCCGGCTTGACCGTGTCCTGGACGTGGGCTGAGCCTGAGCCGCTCCCAGCGTGGCAGGAACATACACACACAGTGACTTGCACCGCTGGTAGCCAGTGCCGGGTGCGGACCAGTGGTGTGGTGTAGGGGGAACTCATCCACAACACGGCAGCCAGCCTTGTGGATGCATCAAGCCTGCAGCTCGGGAGGACGAATGGCACATTCATGCTGAAAATGTGTTGGGTATCATCTGCAAAGGTGGGGGTAGTAAAGGCCATTTGAGTGAATGACTGAACCCAGTGGTCAGAGGAGAGGATGGGATGCAGGACAGAACCCTGAGGGACCCCAGTAATGGGACTAGAAGGATCAGACACAGACTCTTTCCAGGTTACCCTAGAAAGTGTGATCCCTGGGGTAGGATGTGAACAGGGCGAGAGCAGAGCCTGAGATTCCCAGTTCTTGGAAGATGGAGAGGAGGATCTGGTGGTGGAGCGGAGGACAGGGAAGATGTTTTAGCAGTTGGAAGTTTTCTTTTCTATTTGATGGCAAGGATGGCAGTATCAGTTGAGTGGCCTGCCTTGAGTCCAGACTGGTGAAGCTCCAGAAGGTTGGTCTGGCGGAGGTATGGAGAGAGTTGGGCAAGTCTTTATGTCGGATGGGTGAAGAAAGGAATGCACCAGACTGAAGGTGAGAGGAGGTAGGGCTGAGAGGGCAGGTTGTTGGGAGAGGAAGTTTGAGTAGGAGATGAAGAAGTAGCTATGGGGCAGGTGGTGGGTCAGGTGGGTCAGGTCAATGTTTTTCACAAAGTAGTTAACAAAATGGCTCGGTGGTAGGGGGGGTGTGGGAGAGGGTATTGGGGAGGGTGGAGAAGACAGAAAAATGACACCCTCTTTGAGCACGCCCTGAGCCAGACAACCAAGAGGGGTCAGGCCAGCCTGCCCATAGGTGAGAGGACAGAGTGACCCCAATCCAGAGACAGATACTATGTACTAAATACTATGTATCAAGGAGCCCTAGTATTTAGTATTATGTATTAAACTCATGAACCATATGCCTTACATATATATTTTGTTTGTTTACATTTTTTGTTTGTTTCAATTTTTCATTTTTGTCAGGAATCTTCCATTTAATCTTACTGCCCAAATTATGTTAAATTATCCTCAAATGCCTCAATACTCTAAATATGATGGACTACCTTCAAAAGCGTTTAATCCAGATTTTATCGCTGCCTACGTGTTACAAATTATGTACATAATAAGTACATTATGTACTTCAAACTTTCAAAAGGACGAGGTCCCACCGAGATTTGAACTCGGATCGCTGGATTCAAAGTCCAGAGTGCTAACCATTACACCATGGGACCGTCTCAGCCGCTACCTTCTCCCACGTCATACAAACACTGATAGCTCTTCCTGGTTGTTTCCGCGTACTATTAAACTAAAGGCCGCCTATGTTGCTATTAAAAAACAGATGACGAGTATAGTAAACAGACGTTACGATTAGGGCGTTTTGACGACGAGCTCTTCCGGTTGTTAGCTCTAGCGAGCTAACGCTAACACTAACGCTTGCTGTTAATCCCACTAGCCTTCTCTTTCCGGGGATTGATGGTACGTGTGGTTGTTTGCTCGGTCCGGGGATTGGTAATACGTGGTTGGTTGATCGGTCCGGGATGATACAATACGCTGGATTTAATTGTACAGCTATTTTACTGCGGATATATCCATATCAAAGGCTGGTGGGTCTCCTCCTTCCTTAGTGTAATCAATCACATGGCCAGTAGATGCCGAGAAACCTGCTTGGTTAGGTAACATCTGAGAACAACATGTGTAGTTGTCTTTTATCTTCCAAAAAATATACTCATTGGGGCCTATTTGCGCCATTAAAAAAATAAATACCTTTGAAACCTCACATTTGCAGCAGGTATGCATGGTAAACAGGGGACCCGTCTCCAGAGTGTTGCGCTATGAGCAGCACTGCTCTTCACTCGATCCGCCACAAGAGGGCGGTAGGACAAGAGGCTGCGAGGACAGGAGAAGGTGGGATTGGCACCATCTCTTTCTCTTACATTACGAAAGAAAACACGTTTTTAGAGCTTTTAATTTTAACCGTTTGAATAATAACCACCCAAACAAAGGATTTTCTTTCAGAATGTATGGGATAATTAATATCAGGAAATGTTGATTACACTTTAATTACACAAATGGTGTATACGTTTACCTGACAGTTAATGGTCCCATGTGGGTAGTGGGTAAACTGTGTTTAAGGTAGCAGTAGAAGGCCTATTTGTGCCTAGGCTATCTGTAAACAGGCAGTGTTACATGCAAATATAGTTGAACAACTGGTAAACTCATAAATTATGGATAACCCAAAGGTATTTCAACAATGTCAGCTTGCCTCACATCAACATCCCTTTGAATAGAGATATATTAGAAAGACAGATCAGACTCAACAGCACTCAAGAGATTATAAAAACATTAATGTCCAAAAGTGATCGGACAAGATGTGAATAGTGAATGTTGATTGCTTGTAATGCTGATTGGGAGCATTGTGTGGCTTTATGTGGAAAAGGTAAGACAGCAATCAAAGGAAGCAGCTGCAGATTAAATGCATTGACTGTTTATGAAGTCATGTAATCTGCATTTGCATGTTTGTTTTAATGGCATCTACTTTCTACAGCATATCTGAACAGCATCTACTTTGATCAAATCAGCTTTTATTATGGCCAAACCATTATTGCCATCCCAACATGTTTGCTTAAATCCTTGATGTGAAAAAACAATTTTACACCAAAAAAAAAACAACTTGGGGAAATAGCTGTAGACCTTTTTTATTCTATTTTTTACTTGTAGGCCCTTTCACTTGTGCCAGTCCTCAGCATTTGTTTATGACTCTCTGTGCAATAAGTTCCTCTGGAAAAGTTCCCTTCTTGACACACTTCACCCATTTAAGTTGCTCCCGTACGATTCAAACCAGATGAAATCCACATCTTTCTAATGTGTGATGTCATGTGCGTACATGGCGAGCTGGGAACTGCCTAGATGTGCTTGTCATGATGTACCATAAAGTTATTTATAGCCTGATGTATTTTGCAGTACCACAAAGACGGTTTGGTTTAATTTTAGATCTGAAAGTTATTCTAATTTAGGATCACTGCCTTTCCTGCAAGCTGATAGCAGACCCTCGCCTCTTTGAATCATTGAACTCTTGAGGTTAGACCCACATAATGATCAGAGGTTATTAACATACTATTCGGACTGCAAACCAAAACTAATAAACAGAATATAACGGGGGTTTAGCAGGAGCACGTCAGGACAATGGCCTAACCCGCATGCAGGCGTGCGTATACTGTGAGGCGAGATAAGTCTCCATTAACCAACAGCTTGAATCCACGCCAGTGACAGCTTTGAGACTGCCCAAGGATCAACCCATCAACTAATCACCAAAACACCCCACTTTGTCCACCTCATACGTCCACATCATACATCCACCGCATTTCAGACGGCCAGACCGAGTCCTTGGGTCAAGTCACAAGGCAAAACGTGACATAAACAAGGTGATGTGCAGAACAGTAATAACCATGTACATAATATATATACTATATACACACAGACCATTCGGCCCTATATCCTGTGTCAAGATTGTGTGATAGATTGTGTCTATTGCGCTGGTTAGTGAAGCTATTGCTGTAGATGTAAACGCTGTCGGTGCTCGGTGCGTTTACAGGCACAAGGGGCGGCTGGGATCAGAAGAGCCCAACACTACCCCAGCGTTGTGCTGACTGCCGGATCAATGCAGGGGAGAAGTGGAGGTCTGATGAGACTGCAAAACAGCTGATATGCATTTGATCAAGAAAAGCAAAATGGCTCAAGTGCCTCTTTGACAGGAGACAGCACCGTGGGTCGCTGTTGTTTGGTCCTCTTTTACACGAGGAGTAAAGCATGCACGTGCCTCGTTCTTAAACTACACAGAGTGCATAGTTTGATATATTGCCAAGTAAAATGTGCAAAGTCCAGGTTTACATTTCCTCCTCGACTTCCCGTGTCCAGTGAAATGCTTGTGGTGACCGGGCATTCTGCAGCATACTTGGCACCAGTAAGGAGGCTTACTAGCTCCTGATTGATGGAGAATGTGCGGACCCCGAAGGGGCCCACGCCCCCCTGACCTTCACCTAGTTTCCCCTGAGCGCCTACCACACATGGGCCTACAAAGACCCTCCAGCACCACGCAGGGTGGGCTACAGTAGAACGCAAATCGTCAACCAATACGTGCACGGCAATTAAACAATGCCCAAGGAATATAAGGCGACATATAATTCTGCTTACATGACGCCGTTGTTTAAATGATTTGGTTCCCAGCTAGATGGCATGTCAAATTGGAATGTGACTACAGTACATTAGTCCTGCCTTCGAGTGTGTTCTCTGGTGTTTCTCATGTGCATTGCAAATATAAGGCAACCAGGCCGTGCAGCTGCAGCGCTGCTCCTCCATCTGTACTGCAGCGTGGACCCACCCCTCACACACAGGCTGCACACACACCCCTCACACACACGCTTCACCGCACACATTTGCACAAGGTTTTTCATAGATGCTCGAAAAACGAGACATAGAAATGAGGAGTGGCGTATTGCGGTTTAATATTCATGTGGTCTGCTGCATTATCAACCGCGATCCAGGAACGCGTCTTGGTCGTTTATGAAGGAGTGTCTTACAACGTGGCTGGAAAACAAAGGAACAGCTAAGTGCTGCTACAGAAGGCAGCCTGGAGCAGCCGGAGCTCCAGACTGCGTCGTTTCCCCCACGTGTGCCTCTACGTGCGTTACGTGTGTTACAACGTCCATTTGTAACAACGTTACACTCCCACGCCGTCTATGAATCCGTGAACCCGCGGATGAAACAATGCTGCTTTAAACCTCACGCGGTCAGAGTTGTTTACCTCTTGGCTCCTCTGACGTCATGACACACCCCTGTTTGGGGGAGGGGGGGCCGCCCCACATGTTACGAGCACCGGGTCTGACCAAGCGTAGCCCTCCTGGTAGAAAGGGTGCCCAATCAAAACGCGGGACACACACTGATCTCTCCGTTGATTGGTCGATGCAGGGGCTGGGGAAACCCCCTCCCGTAGAGGTCCACAACAGGGCGGGGCTTAACTAAAAGTAATGGCCATCTATTTAGGGTCTGAAGAAGGGATGTTTCTCGTCAGACTATTGGTAATATAATTATCTTATTTTGCGTTGTGCATGTATGTAACCGCTGGTTGTACCTCTCTCCGTCCCCCGCTAACACGCAACCCGCATGTTCGACGCATGTGTCTGAAAGCAGTGACCGAGGCTCCGCTCGACGTGAGGGTGAACCGCTAGCCTCCAGGCTACCGCTCCGAGCCGTCCGGACGCGTCGGGAGGGCGTGCGGGTTGGACGGGTTCTATTCCCAGTTTCTACAACGCGGTCTTAACTCTTACCTGGTCTTACTATTACGGAACTCAACATGGAGGTGGAGGGGGATTACTTTGCCAGAGATTGACGGCGCCGAGCGAAAGAGAGATTAAGAGCGGTCGGGGTGGAGGGGAAAAGTTGAGCCGAGGTATGAAACTCGCATGCTCAGAAGGAATGTGAAAGTAGTTCTGCTCCGAGCGACGCGTGGCTGGGTCCGCCTGGCGCTACGGCACCGCAATGGGTCGAGCACTGCGATGGTTCTGTGATTCTGTAAACTCTTGTTCTGTCAGGTGTTCGGTGTTCGTGTCCACGTTGTTGTGCGAACAGCAGCCACAGCTGAAGTGGTAGGCTGAAGGCCCGATCGGTGACTACCGTTTGCTTTTGTATTGAACAGGACTAACAACTCGGAATAAACTACAAGAAAGGTTTCAAGTCTTACTTTGGATACAAGGGCATGCAACAACCTCAGGTAAGTCTGTGTTGCTATTACATGTGATTACTGTGGTGGTAACTACATGCATACCGCGTCTATTATTTTCTGTTAGAATGTGCTTAATGTTAACTGTGGCCATCAGGGCTTATTAACAAAGTATGTAACAATGATTTTGTCTTGAACTGAATCTGTTGGACAGCCAACTGGATAGTCGTTCGGTGGCAATACATTGACAAAATAATTGTATTTTGGCTGATGGATTTACTGATCAGTTGTACATGTTACAACCAGCACAGGGGGGCAATCTATAATTTAAGTTAGACATTTAGTTTCTTGAAAACTTGAGTTTTTTCAGAAAAGTCAAACAAATATATATGTGTTACTTTAATTCCCAAAGAGCTGGCTGCCTGATCCAACTTGAAATGTTAATTTGGATGTTTTTGACACGCAGAGCCATTGTTGTTGTTATTGTTATGGTTGTGGTTGTTGTTGTTGTTGTTGTTGATACTACAGTCTGAGGACTAAGCTTATTTTCGGAAAGCGCCATGATATCTAAGAGATTTTTACCCTTAACCAAACCAGGCTTTCAGCAGCTTTATTCAAACTTAATAGAAATGTTGATATTACAGGTCATTCCTTTTATCTATTTAGGATAAAAGAAAAGTGAGTAAAAGGTGTTTATCTCACTCAATCTATTCACCAGACACATTTAGTGATTTAAGCAGAGAAGATAACCCATCTGTCTTTGTATTAATAGACTTAACTTCAAATCAGCCAGTCACATGCACACAATTATCTCTTAAAAGTGCACTATCAAAGCCATTTTTACTTCCATTATTTTGTGTAAATAAGTACACAACTTTTCTGCCAGTTGATGAATTCAACATCGCAGTCTTCCAATCTTTATACAGCTTCCCGATCTGTCCTCATCTTAACAGAAATATCTATTCTTAAAAGATCTCACCTTCTCAATTCCACGAAGTAGGAAAACAGGAATTTGTGCTAGATTGTTCTCAGCTTGTCAACTCATGTAAGCTAGAGAACCAACAATTTGACCACAGGAAATTGATCTAGTTAAATTAGGAACAGAATTGGGACTATGTTTAGGTCAGACAAGATGTCAGTAAACAGCACAGTATTAGTTGCTTCATTATATATATCTATATATATATTCTTTCTAAATACACTAACTGCACCAAAACAGCATAATTTGTAAACTGATTGTGGATCTGCTCTGGAGGATTCAAAATGGGACTAGAGTCTGACACAATGGCAGGTTGTTTACGGAGCAGTGTGGTACCAATGGTACAGTCCATTACGTCTCCTATACAATCACTCCAACTCCCCCTTTTGTGACGGCAGTAATTGGTTGCTTCCGCTCGCATGTTACCCTATAGAAAGAGGCCACTGTATGTTACCGTGTCGGCCTGTTGTCTGTAGGTCCATCCGTATGTACGCCATTTGCAAAATATGTTCAGTGTTTTGGGGCTAATGAAGTGTTAAATTCCCACTTTTAACCGTGGGTCTCACATTTCCATGTCATGGTTGATGGTTCCTTGGGCAAACAATTCAGGTAATGTTTGAAGTGTGGAAAAAAAGTCATGCAGAATGAGGTCTTCTTGTACCATAAAAATGACTACAAATATTTGTTTTTAACAGCTGATTTGTAGTCCACACATAGCAACTCTTAATCATTATCTGAAAACAAACATTTTAAAGCAGAATTCAAATTTGACTGTTTTCACATGAAAAAAAAGATTTGTAAAGATTTTTTTAAAATGGGCTTTTATTTTATTTTTATTTTACAAATGTTCCAATCATACAAATATGTGAGGGGGTGTGGACGAGCAGACATGCCGTTTTTGGGTGGAAATTATGAAATTATGTAACTGACTCTGCTTAAGTAAATTTGCACCCACCTCGGCCACATGTCTGTTTTCTGTCCGGCCCTGTCCAGTCTGTATGTGTGTATAAGTGTGTTTACGAGAACACTTATTCTCTGTGTAATTCTGTATAGGCATAGACAGTTTGGAAGGTGTGTGTGTGTGTGTGTTTGTGTGTGTGTGTGTGTGTGTGTGTGTGTGTGTGTGTGTGTGCGTGCGCGTGTGTGTGTGTGTGTGTGTGCGTGCCCTCTCACCATGTCTCTGAGCTCCTGCTCTGTAGCCAGGCTCTGCACGGCCAGCAGCACCTGGAGAAGCTGGAGGCTGACAGAACCACAGTCTGGGCCACACCTGGTCAGCAGGGCGTCCACACAGGCCAGCAGCTGCTGCAGGTACTGCACCTGGGGGGGGGTTTCATAGTCAGGTCCATCTCAGACAGCCTTCTGATGCTCACTCACACAGAACAATGTTGCTATGGGACAGTGGAGCAGTTTTAGTGATGAGCGAGAGCAAGAGAGAGACATTACTTGAATACCGACGCACCTGTGGTCACATACACACACACACACACACACACACACACACACACACACACAGAGACACACACGCACACACACACAGACACACACACACCCCATTCAAATGCTGCTCTTACCTCACCCCTCACTTTCTACACCCTCCAGACAACCCCCCACCGCAACAACAACCAATCACTCTGAGCCTCCAACAACAACAGAAAGCCCCACATGTGAGCCCAACAAGATATCCCGGAGCATGGCGGCGGTTTTTCCATTGCAATTACCCTTGTGTGTGTGTGTGTGTTCCTGTGTGTGTGTGTGTGTGTGAGAGTTTTTAAAATATTTTTTCAAGATGGCTGTCACATCGTTTCACTGCCACCCGCGGTAGGCTGGTGTCCTGGTGAGCTCATGTTTAGATAAAGGCGCGCGGCGCGGCTAATTTCCATGCCATCACTGGGATCATGGCCTCTCTTCCTGTTTTCTTCCCCCTGGCCTGTCATTAGGGACCGGGAGGAGGGGGAGGACAGGGGGAGGACGGGGGAGAGGCTGATGGCTAGACATGGGTCTGAGGAGGGAGGGTCACGAGTCCAGTGTGTGTGTGTGTGTGCGTGTGCGTGTGTGTATGCGTGTGTGTGTGTGTATGCGTGTGTGCATGTGTATGTGTGTGTGTATGCGTGTGTGCGTGTGTGTGTGTGTGTGTTGCGTTTGAGTGCGCCTACTCACGTGAACACACTTGCGCTCTCGTGAGCGTGACCAAAGAGTGTGAGCGTGTTCACAACAGCCATACGGGATGATCAACTCAAACAAAGCCCTCCAGCAGGACGCAGAGCGCCTCGCACGTCCACAGCCCACACTAGGGGGAGCACCAACACCTCACAAGACCCAGACCCGGGCCACGGTGGGCCTGGAAGGAGGAGAGCAATGTCTGCCTGTGTGTGTGTGAGCGTGTGTGTGAGCGTGTGTGTGCGTGTGTGTGTGTGAGAGATAAGGAGACCTCCAGTCCCTGAGAACATGAAGCGACTTGTTCATCTCACCAGAGGAGTGAGCAGCAGACAGGCCCGCAAGACACACACACACACGCGGGCCTACGCATACATGGGCAGCAGCCTACCGTAGGAGAGTCCTCCACGTTTGTTTACAGCAGGCGGGAGATCGCGTGTGTGAACCCGGGCGTTCCGAGTCCCGACACCGTGACTCAGCATGACCTCACACTGGACGGGGGCTCACCCTGACTCACGCAGAGCCGTGACTCGCCACTCCAGGCTGGCCTGCAGTGCTGAAGTGTGAGGGAGCCCCGCCAGGAGATTAAGGGACGCGCCTTTAAGGGTCGAGGGTCCCAGGCCGGGGGTTTGTTGTTGTGTTATCCTGATGTTCCCGACACATCTGGGTTACTTTCAGTATGACCAACATGTGTGACAGCGTCAACACGAGCCACGCGAAACACTCCACACACACATTGTGGCTACGAGAAGCCTGGCGGTCTCTGTCTCTCTCTGTCAGCCCAGAGAGAGACCGGCTTGTTTCCAGCACCTCGGGGATACAGGGTGGCTTCAGACGCCACCAGACACATTCCTACGGCCCCTCGTAGTGGATGGAACGGACGCTGCTACGGGGTCTCCCCAGCGCTGCAGCAGGGGCTCAAGAGGAGAGTGAACCGGGAACGCAGAGAGAGTGGAACAAGTGGAAGGCAGTCACTCACCGGAGGGCGGGCAGACACACACACAGTGTGTGTGTGTGTGTGTGTGTGTGTGTGTGTGTGTGTGTGTGTGTGTGTCTGTGTGTGTGTGTGTGTGTGTGTGT
>JAOPUI010000024.1:16115010-16126453 GCA_027123135.1 Urophycis floridana
TGTGTGTGTGTGTGTGTGTGTGTGTGTGTCTGTGTGTGTGTGTGTGTGTCTGTGTGTGTCTGTGTGTGTGTGTGTGTATGCTTGCGTGAGTGTGTGTGTGTGTGTGTGTGTGCGTCTGCATGTGTGTGTACATGTACGTGTGTGTATGTGTGTGTGTGTATTAGAAACAGGTGGGATACACGCACACACACACACACACGTACACACACACACACACACACACACACACACACACACACACGTACACACACACACACGCACGCACACGCACACGCACGCACAGAGGGATACCTTCCTCCTAATTGGTCCCGGTGACGTACACGGACTCACACAAGCACCTGCACTCACGCCCACACGCCCACAGCCTCACGCCACGCGCGCCGACACACACACAACAAATCACCGGAATTTGTCCGAGTTGTCACACGCATTCCTGACGGCTGATGCGCGGCTGACAAGCGACTTCAGCGCTCCCAGACGGAGATTATAATGAAGCGCTACACCAAGCATCGCCCATACCGCAAAATGTCAACAGAATTTTAAGTGTGCGTTTGAAATGTCGCCCGGCACGTCCGAAACCGAGACACTTTTTTTTTTTTTTTTTTCTTCCGGTTAAGGCTTTAGGCAAACAAATTGGGGCCCTTAAACCTGGGGAGCAGCCGCAGTCATTGCGGGCTTCGTTAGCGGTCGTTATACTTCTGCTTTTCCTTCGGCTCACGTTTGGGAGAGGGAGGGAAATGCCCTGATGGGCGACGTTGTCACGGTGTGAGAAAATTGAGGAGTGAAAACGCATGAATCCATACGTGTGTGGTACTCACAGCTCACAGCAGAGAGGTCATAGACAATGTTTTCACCTTTGGACGCCGCCATTTTACCTCGCACACAGCCGAGTGTATTAGCATGCAGAAACGGATTCCGGCGCATTTTTATGATCCCTTATGTCACTGTCGTCAGTGTTCGTGAAACTGTCCGTAATCATTGCAGTGACTGCGAGTGAAAATGAGCGACGCTGCAGTTTTTATTCCCCGCTTCCCTCCGTCGAAACCCGACGCCACGCGCGTTCCCTCCCGATTATTTCGGCCGTCCGTGTCGTTTCATCACTGCGTGGTCACAAATCCGTCAAACCGCGTCGCCACCACCTCTCTCTCTCTCTGTCCGCCTCTCCCGCCACGCATCGGTATTCCACGCACACTGGGGGGGTTGGTGCAGTGGTCGGGGTTAACAGACATCGGCTGCGGCTCCCCTACAAGGCTCAAGCTCCTGAAAGAGCCGGTGGGCTCTGCCGTTCCAGCACCTCGCCGTAATCTCTCCACCTAAGCCTCCCGCCGCCTCTATTAGCTCCCTGGCTCGCCTCGACACTCCGGCCGCAGGGGGCCAGAGCCCTCTGTGGCGGAGAGCAATTCCTTGGCCCTCGTCGCCGTGCTTTGGGTTTGCTCTGTTGTCATCGATGCGCTCTTGTTTCACTGAAAAGTCTACGTCCTCTGGGGAGAGGCTGCGAAGGTATACCTGCATAGGGGGCGACGGTGGCTCAGTGGATAGAGCGGGTGGACAGAGCGGGCCGTCCACCAACCGTTGGGTCGAAGTGTCCTTGAGCAAGACACTGAACCCCCCTACTTGCTCCCCGGGCACCTAACCTAGCAGCCCACTGCTCCTATGTACCATAGGATGGGTAAAATGTAGAGAACAAATTTTGTTCCCATATCTAAAAAATACAGGGAATGACTAAAATTGATTCTAATCTATTATGCATATAGCGACACTTACCTGCAGGCGAGGAGAAAGTCCATCGCAGGAATGGTTGTGTGTCTATATGTGTGTGTGTGTGTGTGTTTGTGTTTGGTTGGACGTATGCCTTTGAGTGTCACATGGTGTTAATTCTATAGGGAAGTGTTATAATGAGTTGGCATTATGCCACGTGTCTGCCGGGTCCCTGATGCGGGGACAAACATGCAACGCAATCAATCAGCCAATCAATGTCCTCTTAGCCAGGCCCTTAGAAACGCTGCGGAAATGAGGACACAATGGTAATGATATCAGGACGGCGCTATAGAATTCACTTACTCTGATTAGGATGTGAATGCTTTTTGGGTTTTTTTTGTTTTTCTTGCGCTGTGCCATTTGGACATGTCGCTCATTATGTAGTGTTTGAATTAATTGTAGAACCGGGGAGATAATGGAGGGTAAACAGAACGACACGCTAAGTAGGAAAATAAATCCAAGTCCTGTTTTAGATGCACTTGAAAGAGATGGATCAGCGTTTAAAGTCTGATGGCAGACGAGCTCAAATCCGGGCATATTGGCATTCTTGCACTTCCTGTTTGCTTCAACCACGTGACTGGGGGCGGGATCTGTTGATCATGTGAATGACGCACATACTCTGGCGAAAATTGTAAAAAAAAAAAGAATAAATGTTTGCGTCAAAAGGTTCTAAATCAATACTGTGTTTTCTGTCCACTGCAGAAATAAACATTACAATCCCTTGCAGAAAATGGCCACCCCTCGACACAAATGGTCTCCTAAAACATGTCAGTAACAAAACAGGAACCGGGGATGTTTCTGTGGCATGCCCCCATACACGTTCTGCTATCACGTAGGACCGCTAGAACCAAGAGATCCCGTTACCTTTGTGGATTCTTTTCCTTTGTGCATTCTTTCTTTTTCTCTGATGACTTCTGATATTTCAGATAATGAAATGATGATGTTTAAAAATTTTTTTCGGGTGCTTGTCAGACAAAGCAGGCCACTCTGGAGAAAACATTTTAATATGCACAGAGGAAAGGTTGCTCCAAGAGGAACTTCTTGTCTTTGACCTTTTCTCGCTCAAGACGGCTCAAGACCGCTGGCAAAATCAGAGAATTGATAGAAGAAACTTCTGAATCACAGGATGCCTTCAGTGTTATTATGAAAGAGACAGCGCTGTTGGTTGGCTGTGAATGCACTGTACGAATGAAGGAACTGGTTTTCGTCCACCGCCCTCACACAACACACAGCGCGGAGAACCAGACAAGCTTCCTACTCTCACAGACATTGGAAGATGGGAGGTGTGCGGTGAATTCCATGCAGCTGCAACTCGGGCTGGAAGTGCCGAAGAACAGTAACAGCTGGATGGCGAAGGCTCATTATTTCATAGCCGCGTGCAGAAAATGTATTTCACGTTCATGTACTTTAGCACATGAGTGGGAATTAGCATAGGCGTAAACAGGACATCTCGCTGTGTGCTCCGCCGATCCAGAACCTCTGGGGACTCGTATCCTCTGGTCCTCTTTTCAGTATTTTTCTACCTTCCCGCGCAATGATGGAGGAACCCGATGGACGCATGCATCAGTCTGTGTGCATGGGGTGTGCGCGCGCACACACACACACACACACACACACACACACACACACACACACACACACACATGCATACACACATACTCTATGCCTCTCTCTCTTATGGGTACCCAATGCACTACCAACGACACACACGCACACACGCACCCACACACACACACGCACATCCAAACACACAAATGGACACACACACACACACACCTACACACTCAGACACACACATGCACACCCATACCCTGGTACTTACTGGAGCAGCCTCCTTTGTCTCCACTCCTGGCTGTGTACAAGGGCAGGTCCATTTAGATACATTACATCGGGTGACAGACAGCTAGACCTCGCTTACGTTCCTCCCCGTAATGAATAAAAACACCCTGACGGGGAACGCACACGCACACACACACACACACACACACACACAGAGGCGGCACGCTGAGTAGTGGGTACCACAGGGGGATGCAGTGATGGAGTTGGATGGAGAGGCCCACCAGAGTTCAATGTCACTGTCGGTGTGCATCGCCCTGTCATTTGTTGCCACTGATGTGCCTCTTCATTGTCATCAACTGCCATCTCTCCCTGACGAAGGTGCATATGTCGTTTGTTACACCGTTTAAATCGTTTTGTTGTTTTTGTATTGAAGACTAACTTCTGTTGCAAGTTATCTGTGCATATATATATATATATATATACTGTCTATAAAAAAGACCAAAACATATTGTGATGAAAGTTCAACAACGTAGGCTATTCTCACTCAATATCAGTTGACTCTTTGGCTGGAATATTTTGAGTGAATTGTTATTCTGAAACATGTCTTGATTGTCTATTGCCCACACCGACCCTAATAACACAAAATGGATTCGATCTACCCTGGCTTATATTGTACTCTATACTTGCTATCCTTTTGGCTGCATACAATAAAATGATAGTAACACTTGAACACTTACTATTTCGGGGGCGATGTTTTGGCTCCACATTCTTTTCACATTTTTTTCTCGTGTGATGTGTGTAACTTGAGGCAGTTTTGTCATGCAACCTCAGTGTTTGACCCTCTGTTAATAATGTACACAGGCATGGTAATTGATTGCCCAGGAATGAAAACCGATTGACTTCGAGCACAGTCAAATATATAGAGGACTTGGCCCCGGCGGTCTACAACCAGCCGCAGTGCTGGACCAGGGTGCTAAGGTGTCCGCCCGATGCTGAAGAACTGCCGGTCACCATAGTAACCGGGTAATCCCAGGTCATCTGCCTTTGCTTGCTTACTGCCCACATCGGGCGGACGTAGAGAATGGGAAATGTCCTCGGTTCAACTGAACTCAGTATGGTGAGGTTTGTTTTCGCGTTGCACGTTTTAACCGTCTCGCCGTTGCCCTTCAGCCGCCATGCGTTTGTATGACGCGACTCATGTCTCGCGGTGCCGCTAATTGTATATCTGCCATGGATTTTCTGCAGGGTTTTTAGTCCAGTTTGCTCCTTTCTTCTCTTGCTGAAAAACTGTTTTATCCACTCTCGATCTCTCAGCTATGTCCCATTGTGCGCACTGTGAATTGCGAAGCAAGTTCTTTTTTTTTTTTTTTTTTTTTTTTTTTTGTAATAAGAGACACCTGCGTAGAAAAGTGATGTTCTTTTTTGGCAAAGCGGGGCCTTCGACGGTGGCCGCTGCTGCTTTATCCTTGGCAGGTTTTTATACATCTCTCCTCAGTCTACGCGTGTCTCTGTCTCCTTTGTGAGTTTGCGTTCCTTATTTCTCCGCGGCTCGGTCCGTTCGGATACTCCTTGTCGCTATTGAAATGCGCAATTGTATGACATATGCGCTAACCCTGAGAGAGAGCACTCAGGCTCGACGTTTCTGTGTGTGATGCCTCCTTGGAAACGCCTTGAAACGCTTGAGGGGCATTAACAACAACAACAACAAAAACACAAAAAAAAAATGGAAATGTGACGCAACGCCGCTGTAGCCGTGACCTGACACGGCGCGCGGTACTCCGCGGGAGATCCAGCGAGGTACGCTAGCTAGCAGGCGCACGCGGCCGCGTTGCTGGTCGCCAGAGGAGCCGGAGGAGCTAGCTCAGGGGGTGGAGCCGGGGCAGGGCGTGAGGTTGCTCGTTCCAATCCCGGGAGTCTCGCCGCGGGAGTGTTAACCTCCTCGCCACGGAATGCCCGGAACGGGGGCACTTTCGAGTGCGAGAATAAGAATGGCGCGAGGGGTTGGTTCTTGACTTCCGAGCGGTATTCCGTTTCAGCGACACAGGTTTAGCACGCGGCAGCGCAGGGGGGGAGGGGGGAGCTCCGATTGAGCGGTGTCGTATTTCGGACGTCGCTGCTGTCAAATTTTTCTGCGGAAAGGTGTCATTCACCGCACCCACGGGGACCGTTAGCTTGTGTGCATGCGCCCACAGCTCAGGAAGTGAGAGAAGCAGAGCGGAGCCCCCTTTCTCCTGTGGCGAAGGTGTCCCTGAGCCCCCCCCCGAAACCTGAGACACCAGACCCTGGCTGTCTCCGGCGAGCTGTCGACCGTGGCACGGCAGACCCCGCGCTGTCACCGTGTGAGTGGGTGAGGGCACGGAGACCGTTTACCGTTTTCATCCGGCGAGGAGACCGGGCCTTCCGGACACGCACAGGGCCCCCGGTGGCACGCAGACACGGATAAACACAGCGGCCCGCTCGGGGCGCGCGCACACACACACACACACACACACACACACAGGCACTCATACATACATGCTCCCCCTCTGAGCGACATCACAATGATGATGATATGGCTTCATTATGCGGGAGCAATATTCCCACAGCGGGTATTGGCTTTGAAGGTGATTGATGACTTCTATTGAGTCCTTTTTTTTTTTTTTTTCCCTCTCTCCTTTTTGACTTGTCAGCCTCAGGGCTGCTCGGAGCTCCGGGCCCGTAGACACAGGGTAGTGAAACAGCCCCCGCAGTCTGAGGAGGGGTTGCGGGGTTATGGGGTTGTGGGGTTGTGGGGTTATGGGGTTGTGGGGTTGTGGGGTTGTGTGGTTATGGGGTTGTGGGGTTGTGGGGTTGGAGGGAGGGCGTGGGTGTTGGATTATTATTATTTTTTTTGGAGGGAGGTCTCATGATTGATCAGCGATTCACCACGCAGAGGAATGCGTTTCGATGTCGACTTTTTATTGACTTTTGGACTCTGAACTCTTTCCCCGCCCTGAACCTGGTATTTCCACTCCTGTTTTCTAAATTCACACTAAATCAACCCTTCCAAGCAGTTAGCTGCTTCGGGACACACAGACGCACGCGCACACACACACACACACACACACACAGACGCACGCACACACGCACACAGGGCCATTAGACCAGCAACTTTAACATCGCCCCCCCCCTACACACACGCACGCACACACATGCACACACACACTCAAACCAATCTTTGATTGTAAAATTTGCATGAATTGCCAATATAAAATTCAGTGTACGCACGCACGCACGCACACACACACACACACACGCACACACACACACACACACACACACACACACACACACTGACAAATAGCCATGCACTCGTCAATGCAAATGAGCGGTGGAGACTGACAGGTGTGAGGTGGACGTGTGGCGTGCATCCCGCAGCGGCGCGTTGACCTGTGGAAGCCCTTCTCATTACGTACGGCTGGCTTCACCGGTCAGCAAACCACTTGCCTTTTCCCCTCGCCTGCCTCCCTCCATCCATCCACCCCCCCCCCTCCCCCCCCCGCTCCCCTTGACTCGTCTGGATGACAACGAGAAGGATGCTCGGGTTTGGTGTTGGTCTTCGTCCTATGGGCTGCTCATGAGCCGCTCCTTTTCTTACCCCCCCCCCCGCGGCGTCCGAGACCGACCAAGTGAAGACCAAGACCAAGACCGAGACCAAGACTAAGACCAAGTTGAGACCGAAAAAAAACCTGGCTAGTGTTTGGGTTACACCAATACGTGAATAACGGCTGCACCATTATTCATGAATTGGTACATTTACAATTTATATACATTACAATATACAAACATATTTGGCGCATAGTGAACGAGTGCTGCGTCATATACAAGGTTTTGTGATGAGCATGAGCTCGCTGCTCTGTTTATGCACAAACCCCCTCGAGACCTCTATGTCCGAGACCAAGACAAGACCGAGACCAAATACAGTCGAGTCCGAGACAAGACGACGTAAAAGCGCTCTCGAGACCGAGACCGGTCTTGAACACTACAACTCTAGTGGGCATCCATGTACTGTATAACTAAGCCCTCCATCATGCCTCTTTGTTCCATGTGAACATACATGTACTGTATAACTAAGCCCTCCATCATGCCTCTTTGTTCCATGTGAACATACATGTACTGTATAACTCCATCATGCCTCCAGAAGGGAAGTGCTGGAGCTCAGGAACAGTGTGGACAACGATGGAGTTGAAGAAGGAAATCATCTCAAAGCAGGAAAACGGGATGCGCGTGTCTGATGTTGCTTCGCTTTATAGAATAAAGAAGTGATAAAGATGTTATTGTTATTTTATCACTGTTTATCCGGGTGGAATGTCCTATTTTAGACATGAAATACTATGTGTGAAGGTCTAAAGATTAATCCGTTTTACGTTAATTCCTATGGGAAAAATAGTTTCACTTTTTGAACAATTCACAACTCAACCAGCCTTATGGAACAAATTAAATTAAAGTCGCGAGGTTTCACTGCACTAGAAATTTTCATTTTTTACGTATTACATTCACAGTAGTATACAAAAATGGGCACAAGCAGTAAGGACTTGTGGCTCCCATGGGCTCCTCCTCCACCTCCTCACCTCGTGCGCAGACGTTGGTGGTGACCAGGACCTTCTCCTTGCCATCCCTGAAGCGGTCGATGACTGCAGCCCTCTGCTCGACCTGCATCTCGCCACTGAGCAGCGCCACCTGGTGGCCTTCTCTGGAAAGCTCCCCTGCCAACCAGCCAGCAGTCTTCCTTGTCTACACGAAAAAGTAATGGCAAACACGCCCACCGCCCTGTTAGTATGAACTGATGAAAAAGAAGAAGAATTACTCTTTTGATCCCGTGACGGAAATTTGGTCTCTGCATTTATCCCAATCCGTGAATTAGTGAAACACACTCAGCACACAGTGATCACTCAGTGAGGTGAAGCACACACTAATCCTGACGCAGTGAGCTGCCTGCTACAGCGGCGCTCCGGGAGCAGTGAGGGGTTAGGTGCCTTGCTCAAGGGCACTTCAGCTGTTCCTACTGGTCGGCGTTCGAACCGGCAACCCTCCGGTTACAAGTCCGAAGCCCTAACCAGTAGGCCGCGGCTGCCCACATGAGGCCCTTCTCAGAGACCAGGATCAGAGGACAAGAAGCAACAATAAGTAGTAAATAATAACTTCAACCCTTTTTGCTTTTAAATGCATTGGAACGACAGCAGAAAACCGACACTGAAGCAGAGGACTTGCACGCGTCTAGGGGGGGGGGACTCACGTGGCAGAAGACCATGGCCTGGGCGATGGTGATGGCGCCGTAGATGTTGCACAGGGCGTGGAACTTCTCCTCCTTGCTGGTGCACTGCACGTAGTACTGCTTGATGGTGTCCAGGGTCTCCTCCTCCCGCTTCAGCTTGATGATGTTGGGGTCGGGGACGATGCGCTTGGCGAAGTTCCACACGGACTCCTCGAAGGTGGCGGAGAACAGCAGCATCTGGCAGGACTTGGGTAGCGTTCTGCAGGGTGGAGGAAGAAGGGGGAAGGGGTGTTTTTATTCTCCAGTGTGAGGCGGGAGTTTGTTTCTCCCTTACCACCTTAGATCAAGTAGGTGGAGGACCACGTGCATGGGGTTTAAGTTATAAAGATATTGGATATTCAACAGATATTCACACTCCTGAGATACAGTTGTTGGGACTACACATATTTGGGTACTGTTTGCTGACAGGTTGTGCTTTCAGGCTAATGCAGGTGTCAGGTAGAGCAACGTCTTCACTTGATGAGGAAAATTAATTTTGTGTGCACCAAAATGATTACTCTGTTGTACTGAACTTTTTGTTTGAGTCGGTGCCCTCTGTTTGTATTGTGGAGTCCTTATGTCACCTGAATCTGGACCCATAAGACGAGACTTAGGAAGGGTGTCAGAGTGGCCGGAAAGGTTACCAGGTGGACCAAGAACTGCCCTCTGCCGTCTCAGGCACATTCTGCACTTTCATGTTCACATGAGGTGATCATGTACTGCATCACTGTATCTTACATTTACATTTAGCAAGACGCTTTTATCCAAAGCGACTTACAAAGAGTACATTTGTCATAAGAAGATGAAACATTTCACTGCTGCCAATACAGTAAGAAAGTCACCAGAACAAAGCGGTATCTTGTCTGGTAGGTTGTATTTATGTTGCATTTATGATGCATTGAATATGCTTTAATACCTGGCTGCAATCAAATGTCCCCTCGTGGGCCAATACATTTGACTTGACTTTGGTTGGGCTGCCCTTGGCGAGCTGCCATTGCCAGCATGGTGTCTGGCACCTCTTCCAAACCATCAATCTCATAAATGCAACACCGTCTTAATGTGCACTTGAATGGTCGAGCATCCATCCCCCCCCCCCAGCCAGGTTCAGCCGAGTCCGGGTCCTACCTCTGGATGCGGATGCTCTGGTCCTGGTGGCCCTGTGTGGCGATCATGACGTCCGCCTCGTCCAGCACAAACACCTTGATCTTCTTGGGGTCGATGAACTTGAACTTGATGCACCAGTCCAGCATGGTCCCCGGGGTGCCGATGACAATCTGCTCCTGGAGCTTCATGCCGCGCTGCACTGGAGCGAGGAGGAGGAGGAGAGCCACACCACGACCACCAGTCAAGTAGGGGCTAGAGCTAGCCGCTAGAGCTAGGGGCTACTGGTGGGATGGGGTGAGTGACGGGATTAGTGAGCCATCACTCAGCCCCCTGAACGAGCATTTGTCGGTATGTGTGCCAAATGCCCACTGAGCCAGCAGACAACAGAATTTGTAGTTGAGAAATCAACAACAACTCAACAGAGAAGGTGCACTTTGATTGTGCCTGGCGGGTTTCGCTTGATAAGTTGAGAAAGGTCTTGGAGTGTGCAAGTTCAGTGCTGTACAACTTTGGCGGTTACAGAATATTAGACTTTTAGCAGTTCAACTAATGAAACATTTCTGAAGAATAATGAAGCGTTTTAAAAATTTCTGATACTCATCTCTGAAGTGACTGAACTCAGATATGTGGCAGACAATTAAGGGATACAAGTGTGTATGGTTGGGTCAAGTGAGCAGACTGCAAGCATGGTGTCCTTTATGCAATTTCCCTCAGGGATCATTAAAGTATGTCTGTCTGTCACAGGATGTAAGCCATAAAACAGCCATTAGGTCTGCATATAACGCCCTCGTATAGTGGGTCAGTGGTTGCAGAGATGCTTGAGAGTCCTTACACTTGTTTCCTCTGATGGCGTAGACCAGCTGGACCTCAGGGTAGTGTTTCCCCATCTGTTCGATCACTTTGCCAGTCTGAAGGGCCAACTCATAGGTGGGCGACACACACAGGCACTGTGATGGAGAAATGGCAGTGGGGAGGGGATTAGTGGTACGTTTTCAAGAGTTCCATGCTGCCTTCAAGCCACTGACTTAAGCCAATGTTATCCAGGCAAGGCTGAGGAAAAAGACAAAAACTGATCACCTAACGTACAAAAAAAATCTAATTTGTTTTTATTATACAACAAAACGCTTCATTGCATCAATCATAGACTGATGAAATCGATATATAATTTATATATTACAAATCATAAGAAAAGTACGAAAAGGAAAATCTCAACGTAATAACTAAAAGGAGTCAAAACCTACCTGAGGATATTTGTGGTTGGGGTCTACATGACTGAGCATGGCCAGGACAAAGGCTGCCGTTTTTCCTGTACCGGACTGTGACTGGGCAATGAGATTCTGTGGACTGCATGATAGGACCATAAGACACCAGTTCAGTGACTAGACCCAGAGAACAGATATTCACATGTCAAACGACTACACAAACACACTCAGCATCTTGGGGGAGAGACAGGTTAAAGTGATGGTTCGGAGTGAAATTCACCCTGAGGTCATTTACACCAATAGTCATGCTAAATACCCCCTCGGATGC
>JAOPUI010000024.1:16156911-16170751 GCA_027123135.1 Urophycis floridana
TGCAAAATCCGATTCAGATCCGATTGCAGAGTATACATGCCGGTAATAGTCCGACTATGAACGAATTATCCAGGTGTCCGAAGTAGGTCCGAAGTAGGTCGGATTAACATGTTTATATGCACTTAAAAAGTCTGAACAATGTCTCATACGATTAGAAATTTGAATTTCTTGCTGCATGTAAACGTACTGAGTAAGCATGCCTGTCACTGAGCAGATGATTAACTCACATTCATGTTGTTTAATTCCTGGAAATATTTTGGCTCAAGACGTATACTGCAAACTCAGCCTTAACACTGCTAATGTCTTGTTTGGTCATTTTCTACAGCTGGATTTGGCCCAGCCACCTTCCTTGATGGGAGAGGAGCAAAAATCATCCAAGATTAAAGCAAAGAAAGTGAAAAGCGCAGAAGTTCCATCAGAGACGCCCATGACGAGCCCTGCCCAGAGCATAGAAGGTAAAGTTTGATCTCGATATGGACTGCATGATTCTTGTGGGAGCATACTGAAGGTGAATCCAATGAAGACATTAGTAAAGTACTCCCCTTAATGACATTTTAACACCATGTCACCACCCCTATAATCTTCTGTGTACCCATCCACGCGAGGCCTGAAACGCATGCGAGTATGAGGCTACAGCGTGCCCACCAGTGCTTCGATGGTACACATGCACGAGGGCTGATCCTGCAATTACAAATGACAAAGTTAACGTCCGCATTTTCCGCGTGCATTTTCCAAAGAAAATGCATGTGGTTGCGTGAGCAAACTTGTCGTGTGCAATTTTCTTGAGCACGCTAACATGCTAATGCTAGCAATGCTCATAAGTAAGCATGCTAATGTTCAGGTCTGTATGCCACTCTGTGGCAACTCATTTGCATAATAATATTTGCTAACAATTAAGCAATTTTTTATTCATAATCTGAAAGCAAAAGAGTTGGGCATGATTAAGGAGCATATTGATGGCCGAAGAGCAAAACCTCCTGTCTGAAAATGCACTTTTTTGAGAAAACAAAAACAAAATGTTTTGTTTTCTTGCAGTTACTTTTCAAGGATACCCAATACAATACAATACACTGTTTTCAGATGATATTACTACATTGTGTGTTAACAATACCGACCAGGATTTGGTGTCTCGCAAAGTGCAGGATAGTTTTCCCCCACTTTTCCTGCTCATTTTGCTGGAGGTTTTGCTCTTTGGCCATCAATATGTACAAACTGTCCCGTCATTTGTTTAGTTTTTTTATTTCTATTTATTTATATTCTAATATTTCTATTCTATTTCTATACCTTTTCAACATTTTCCGAAAAAATGTTCAAGGTACAGAGAAATCTACCAGGACAGACCTTATAGGTCCTTAGATCCTTGAGACAAAAGATTCAGCATCAAATTAGACCCAGATGCCACAATTCAGAAAGTATCAGCAGTTATAGAGCCCCTTGTGGTGAAATGGGAACCTAACAATTTGGAGACCTGCTTACAGACGGTTTCTTTATGCGTACGGACTGACACCTTTTGTTGGTTTTTCGTAGCTTCCCCCGCATTGACTTCTTTATGAACAATAGTTCAGTGAACACCGGCAACAGTGGACATTTTAAATTGTCACTGTTCGGGGGGCACAATGTAAGGTGGATGCACATGCTGGTTGGACGTCCCTGGGCTACCCTGAAGCGACTTGTGATGTATTGAATAATGGCGCCTCGTAGGGATGGCCGGTATGAACTGTAAGGTCACCATTTTACACAGGGTTTACCCTAACATATGAATTTTGGCCAAACCGGTTCAACCGGTGTGGAGTTAATGGATGACAAGATGAGTAGAGGAGAAGCAGTCAGATACCCTGCACGGGTCGCTCCACGATTCTCCCAGAATAACGGAACAGTGGCGCTGTGGCACCATGTAGCAGTTGAAAATACAGTACTGGGGCTGTTGGGATGCTGTTATTTAGTCGATGTCGTCGTATTTTTTGTCGTCGTGTTTAATTTCTGAAATTGCTCACTTGGTTAAAATACATGCTTTGTTTGAATATCACTTCAAAGAGAAAAAGTTTAATACCACCATGTGGAGGAAGTCGCCGGCTTTGGGATTGACTCTTGGTTCGAGTCTGTGGTACGGCAGAGCGTCAATGTGAAACGCACACAAGACGGGCCAACAGTTGCATGGGAATGTGATCATTTGATTTGAGGTGTTTTCAAGTGTTTGATATAACGGGTTGTGAGTGATGGCACTGCGAGGCACAGCGCGGGATTGGGCAGTGCTAGAGGTTACAGGGTGGACGTGTGCACTGATGGCGTGCTCTTTGTGGAAAGTAAAGGTGGTTGGTACATAACAGCATGTGAATAAAAAAGCACACACTAATTTGGATAACGGATCCGCTGAAAAGGAAAAAAATAACATCAGAACTGGAGGCCATTAACAGATTCAGCCGTTCACGTATCATAAGTAGCGAGAACGTTTTGACGTATTTTGTCCTTGTTTAAACATTGACATACAATGGTCCTTATCTGAAGCAAAGCCACCCAGCGTTGCCCTTAAGCAAAAAAAAAATGTGTGCAGTATCCTTGCAATCTAGCACCTGCCAGTGTCATACCGTGGTGTAAACTGTAACCGTGATCATTTTCATTTGTACAGTGATGTACGTTTTTGGCCATACCGCCCAGCACTTTTGTGTCATTTGCATAATCATATTTGGCTGTACCATGGCCATTTTCTGACTCAAAAATCTATGTTAAGTTCAAACAGGTTTTTGATGGAGAAATCTATCCAGACATAATTGCTGGATAGATTGCAGAAAAACGTCAGCATGTGAAATAAGGCCTGTACACCAAGTTTCCACCATCAGGGATCAGGGATCAGACCATCAGGGATCACTGGGGGTGATCGTTTAACTTTGACCACAAATTATAGTGCCCCCTATGGGTGAATTGGCACCTGCCGTTTTGGATACCTGCTTACCAGGAATACAAATATCTTGGACAAATTTGATCACTTTTGTGCAATCAGGGGCTTGGCTATAGGTACTAATCCGGAGTAGTAATAATAATAATAAGAATTCGGACAATAACAATAGGTATCCACAGATAGACTGTGACTACCTAAATAAAGAGAAAAACAAGGTAACAATAGTGGGAGAGCCAACCCTCCCACTAGCATGGATTGCTTTGCAACCCGCAAATGAATGGCTAGAACCTGACAGCTGCTAAAAGTTTACTTCTTTACTCTCAGCCTGAAGCTTCAACAGCCAAATGGATACCAGTGTTGCGCAGTCCAGTTTAGTTTTTTGTGGCACACCACATTTTCAAGATTTCTGAAAAAGTACTCCATCCCATAATGAAATGTATCCCCCCAGAGGCTTCAGCAGAGGCCTCCCACATCATCTCAGCTATCAGTGAGGTTCCTTCTGTACCGGCTCCTCTTGACACTGAGGCAGCTGCAACCAAAGGTGAATCCACCACCCTTTGGCACTTGCATGACCTCCGTCATCGCTGTGTCTTCCTCTTACTTCACCTTTACCTTTTGTTCTGCTCACACTCATCCCATTCTCTCCATAAGTAAATGCATTTATTGCCTTTTTTAATTCATTATTTTTTTACAATATGTGTATATTGTTGTTTTTTTGAGATTTTAAATGTGTAATATGTCATTTCTGCAGCTAGCGGTCTCAATCACATTCTGGTTCAGAGTGTGATTGAGAGATTCATTGTCGGTGTGTTGGTGACAGAGCGAGGGCTATAAATGTGTTCTGTCAGATAGATAAAGAAATGCAATTAAAAAATATCCTGCTCAAGGAAAGTCTTATTTGTGGGAAAAACACAAGCAACTGACTGACGCAGCACATCGCAGTGAGCTAAATTGACATCGAAACATCACAGCATTTTGCTGAAAGTTAGTGGGTAAAGGACATAGGATGCCATTGACATTGGGTGATTTATTAACAGACTGAATAAATGTACAGATTTGTATGGGTTTAGAACATTGTTGGAAACAATTGAGATGATGTAAGAATCCAACTCAACAAAATACATAACATGGGTCTAGTCGTTTTTAGATATTTTCATGCAGAAATGTTACATATTATACCTTTTTATATTTATCGTCATTATGCCTGCTTCCTTCACGTCATCATACTAACACTGATTTCTTCCTGTTTATTCCCTGCCCTGTCTTCTCTGTTGAGCATCTATTTTCACTGTGTTCTTCCTTGTGGCTGGTGACGTTTCCATTTCAAACTTCAGTGTTTCCCCAAGGTTTTTTTTTTTCCAATCAGTGGGTGGCTGGACACATCACCCCCTCCTCAATGTCAAAACTCAATGTCTGTCTACTACTCTAGACATTTAGAAACAACTACTGTAAACATACTGATTGAAAGTCTGCATGGGAGATAATTAATAACACAACGTTGCCACACGTCATCCCCGCCCTTCCATTCCCTCGGCAGCATTCGCAGCCAAACTTGGTTGGGTTGCATTCAAGATTGAAATAAATGTGTTGTGTTTGTTTTTATAGAACATTGTGAAGAATGCCATCAACATAGCCCCGCAGAGACTGCGCCCACGTGTGAAGACCCCGCCGCACTGGCAAGCGCGATGACGGCAGGCGAAGAACCTTTGAAGGAGCGCTCTGCTGAAGAAGTGACTGCTAGAATCGTTCAGCAAGACCAGGCTGAGCAGGACACACTTGCATGTAGGGCGTGTGCGTGCGTGTGTGCGTGTGTGGGTGTGTGGGGGTGTGTGTGTGTGTGTGTGTGAAGAATTGTATAATTTAATGAGTCCTCATGTGTGTTGTTGCGTGTCTCTCACACATACAGCTGTGTCGGACAACCTTGAAGGCGCCTTGGCCAGCTCGGCCAAAGCTACGCTGCGGGCCATCGAAGCTCAGGAAGCTGCGCTGCAAGCGATCCTGCAGCACACACACAAGCTGAAGGAGGCCATGGAAACTGAGGTACCGTACATCGTCTGCCATGTCAACGAATAGCAGCTCCCATAGCCGTGTCTTTTTTGTCCCAACACAAACGTGTACAAGCTAGCCAAGCTAGGTGGTGTTCTCCAATAACGACCATAAACGACAAATCCACGTGATTTGTTTCTGTGTTAACGCGTCATTGCGCCTGCTCACAGACTTGGAGACTGAGGCGGGTGCCTAGTGGTGGCTTTTCAGGCGGTCCGGTCATTCAGCATTCTGAGTGCAGAGCAACACTTCGATACGTTGCGAGGGTCAGTGGAGGTGGAGCTGTGTTGTTAACTGAGCGGAGCACAGCGTTGGGGCCTGCGTGCAGCTTGTCTTTCTCTCAACGCACAAGTATGTTATCCCAGTGCCCTGGCAGCTCTTTTCATTCACTTCATCATTCACTTCTGAATCAAAATTCAGTGAGATTGCAGAGACTTTGACGAGACTGTCGACTGAACACAAATTTCACTTTTTCCCCATTGAGCCAGTACATTGCAACTGGTGGAGCAAATTAATAAAGAATAAAACATTTGGCCAGTAAATACGGAAACAAAACTCATAGATTTGTTTGTTTGTGGGCGCTACTGGAGAGGGCTACCTTGCAAGGGCAGTTTGTATGCACTTACCTGGTTTGGACAAAACAAAGATACAGTTATGTTAAACACTCATTTGGAATACAATGGAGGTCAATTGATCACCAACAGCCCAATTTCAGAATGAGTCTTCATCACAAAAGGGGTTGAGTTGAAGAAAAATCATGGCTAATATACAGCTGGACATTGACAAGTCCAAATAGACAATTAACTTGGGTTCTTAACAAGACAGACTTTGAGACTTGGAGTGAACAAAATGTATTATGATGTTGATGATGATGATGATGATGATCTTGTACAGGTGTCAGCTGAACAGAGGTCAGCCCAATGGAAGGAACTAGAAGATGCTGTATGTGCAAGAACTCGCAATGTAGAAGAGGCTGGAGAAGCTCTACAGCAGGCCAAGTGAGATATATCTGAACACGCACCCCTGACATGCATTCAAGAAATAACAATGAAACCACCACTTTTTTTGCCTCACTGTTTTAGGATGGTTGTTCAAAACATGCAGGAAACCGGGAATGGCTGCCACAGATAAACGACCATACTACAGTTGTAGCAAGTGGAGAATATGGGTGAAGTTGTTTTCTCTCCTCTGGTGCTCACATATTAATTCCCCTTCTTTTACTCCCTAATGTCACCCCTGCTCCAACGGGCACACTTGAGCAGAGGCTCACTGGATTCTCTCAGGGCGGTGGTCGACGCAGCAAAGGAAACCAAGGTGGCAGCTCTCCGTCCGATGGTCCTGGCAGCAGAGGAAAATCTCCACAGCATGACTGTTGACTTGGACAAGGCAGTCGATAAGGTATGGCCTGGTACATATGCTCACACTGTTTATTTGTCCTTTTAATAATACAAATACATTATTGTAAAGAAAAATCCAACTGTGGGAAAGTAGACATCCCAGGGTCTCAAAAATGTTTTGCAGTGTTTGTTTGTCTGTTTACGGCCATATCTAATGTGAAGTTTTTACAGCTATATTCATTAATCAAAATATTCGTTGTTGGAGCCATAATTTTTTGAAATCTCAACTTAGACAAAATTGAAGATCACTATTCCTGTGGATTTGTACAGGATATGGGCCATTTCAGGATGAAGAATTAGAATTGAATTCTAATTATCCAATTTGAATGTAATGTCCCTGTGTACATGTGTACAGGTGCAGTCTGTGGAGTCGGAGGCCAAGATTGTCTCCCAGTACAGTGAACTGGTCAACGAGGCCAAGCAGCAGTTCCAGCGGGAGTTGAGGAGCATTACTCCAGAAATCCAAGCCAACTGGAAAGGCCTTTGTAAGATGACACAAATCATGAAAGGTTGATCTCTCGTCGAGGTGAACCTTTGTAACCAACGTATTTTGCCCGGTTCTCTCCTTTCCCCCCCCAGCCGGCACACTGTCTGTGGATGATTTAAACGCCCTGATAGCTCATGCCCACCGTCGAATTGACCAGCTGAACCGAGAGCTGGCAGAGCAGAGGGTTCGAGAGCAGGTTCACATCGAGGCAGCCTTGGAGCAGCAGAAGTTGGAGGACCAAAAAGCATTGGAGAAGGCGGTCAGCAAGGCAGTGGAACACAACCTGGAGAAAGCACGACTAGACCAGGAGAGAAAGGTGGGAATCAAAGCACTGAGGATTTAAGATGGATTTGTTTTCAAAAGCCTACTAAGGTTCTAATTCGACTTCATTATGGTGATGTCCATGCCTTGTTGTCCCTGCAGCAAGTGGAGCTGAGAGAAGTTATGGAGGCAGAGATGAGGACGCAGCTGCGGCGTCAGGCAGCCGCTCACACTGACCACCTCAGAGACGTTCTGAAGGTCCAAGAGCAGGAGCTCCAAGCCGAGGCCGAGGAGGTCTGTGTGATCTCTTCCCTACCAGTTCACACCAGGCTTGTCACTGTGCAGCTTTAGATACTAATCTGTCATTACCTTCATAATACCAATGGCACCAGCACTAAGGGCATTCGTCACTCATTGTGTTATTTTATGTATTGCAAGCGGCCAAGACAGAATTGACCATGACTTGATTTAAACCCGACCGGCCCTGTACTTGCCGCAAAATCCTTCTTTCCAATCAGAGACTGCACTTCTTGCCTGCATGCCCTCAATTTTCTCCAGTTGCAGCAAACCACGCAAAAAGCGTAAAAAAAATGTCCTCATTTACCAAAAACAGGCCAAAATATTATGAACATAACAATGTCTAATATTGATTATCCAACTGTGTATATATTTACACAATCAACATTGATTTACTGTTTGGTATTGGTAAGGTTTTCTTTGTTCAATCATGAGTCACCATTACAGTGATTGGATAGCAGCATAAATACCTCCTCCTGTTGTCCCAACAAGTTAACCTGATAATATTTTGTTTTTGTTCTTGAAGTTTCATGCAATACAATACTTGGAGAGCTTAGAACAGGGGTGGGCAAACTTTTTGACTTGCGGGCCACAGTAAGTTCTAAAATTTGACAGAGGGGCCGGGCCAGGAGCATTTGGACACGCAATGTAATTTATCAAACCTGGAGATTGCGTCTGTTTTTTATACATTTCAATTGAAGGTGCAAAGTTAAAGAAATCAACATTTACTGGAAAAAGATCAATGGAATCACTTTCAACATTCAAAACATATTGTTACCCAACGAAATACTCAAGCTCAATAATTTCTAATTGTTCTAAACCCTGCAAAATCATGGACGGATTGTGCATGATAGACTGGATTAAATATCCTGCCTGCAGCATAAACTAGAAAGGACACATTAGGAGCAATGTGCGCATTTACGCACAGCAGCATCTATTGGGGAAACGAGAGTATTGCAGTGGAAAGGGTGAAAAAGGGAAATGAATTAGGTTTTTACACATCCATGGGTTTTACTATAATTTGGACAAGTTCGGCGGGTCGGATTAAAAAGCACAACGGGCCGTATATGGCCCGTGGGCCGTAGTTTGCCCATGTCTGGCCTACAGGGTTGATTTTTTTGTCAATTCAATTGTATTTTGTTCAATCATTTATAAAACATTTATAACCTGTATAAGCACATGGTACCTGCATATGACGGGCATCTGCCATTATTCAGGAGGCTTCCAGCCTATACGTGATTGTGCTCCCCACATCTCCATGTGGGTTCCTCTTTGACACAGTGATTTCCGACATTTGTGACCCCCAAAAATTGAGCCTTTGTGTCTCAAAGTGTCTCAATTCAACTCAAATGTGCTGGTAAACGTTATCACCGTACTCCACAATAGGTGTCTAATAGTGGTTCGTCTGTGAGACCCAAAATGTAAAAAATAAATACATCAGTTTGCTAAAATGGATCATCAATGTACCCATCATGCATCAGGGTACCCAAACTTGGGTCCAGACCCCTAGGTTGGGAACCACTGTCTGTAACCCGTGTTATATAGTAATAATAATAAATAAAAACATAATATAATAATACATCAGACTTATAAACGTAGAGCGTATAGACAATTGTATTTCAACAACCAATTCTCATTCCCATGTCTCTTCTCACAGTGACTTGAGCGACCGATTCATCTCCCCGTGTGGGGGCTGCAGGCAATTCATGCGCGAGGTAACCTACTGTGTTCACGCAGAATCACTGGTGGTCGTACACGCGGCGCCAAAACATGATGATCATCCTCGCTGTCTGTTTCCTCCTTCGTCTTCCCCTTTCAGTTTGGCACAGGTTGGGACGTGATCCTCACGAAATCTGATGGCTCTCATGTGAAGATGGACGTGAGCGAGCTGCTGCCTTTGTCCTTTGGGCCTGAGGATCTCTCCGTGAATAACGCCGTCACCAGGAACACCTCCACCCATTGAGTGCTGAGACCAGTCCAGTAGTGGAGACGTTGGCGTTTCTGAAAAACTGGAGAACTGGTCAAGCTCACAATTCACTCATGTGCTCGAAAATGTGAAGACATTTATTTTAGTGTTGATTGTGAAACGCTTTATTTTTAAGTGTGTCTGCTTTGGTTGTGTATTACACTGTGAACTACATAAGTATGTAATAATAAAATGTAACAGCCCTTGTTTAAAAAAAGTTTATTAGTTTTATGTGGGTAAATTATATACATGAAGCATATTCAAGCCATTATCTCGATCATTTCATAAATAAACTAAATAAGCTATTTTAAATGGCTTGACCATAGCAATGATCTTAATCACATTCAGTTGACACATGTAGAGAGATGATCTGACCTTTGGTGAGCAAAGTGTGTGCAATAAATAAACTAAACAGGAAGACGCAAATCTCACAAATACATGCAAATGAAGTGCCAGTACATGTAACCAGTGTATCTTGTCCTACACCTGCTTCATAATTAGAATTATTACTTGTTTATTATTATTGTAACATACACTGACGTACAGTGAAATAATTTATTCTTCATGTGTATGTTGAACAGTGAGTTTGAAGGCGATTTTGAAACGAAAAAACAGTGTGTTTGTGTTTTTTTTTTTTTAAGAACCACGTCAAGTCAACTTGATTTTTCTTTCGAAAGAAACAAAAGGTTGACATTTTGCCAGCGAAAATGTCCGTCTGCAGTCCGGGGCGGCCTGCTTACAGACGGACGACATTTCGAGGTCACGCAAAGCCAGCAGGGTTAAATACCTAGAGGTCATTTAACAAACGCTTTCCACAAACCAACCCCCCCCCCCAAAAAAAAACATTTAAAAAAGGAAAAGAAAACTCAGTGCCGTGGGTCAAACGTCTCCAGCTCTAAGGGTTAGTGATCTGACTAGTGGTCAGGCTTGAGTCATACTGCTGTTCTCTAAACGTCACGTGTCAAAAAGGGAAGTGTGATGGACGAGCTTGTTCAGTGTATGAATGTTTTACTGGAAACACATGAGAAGATAAGTTACAGAGGTATTCTACATAATCTGGATAAGCGACATACTGTTCTTGAAAACAAAAAAAAGGCTTGAAAACATTACGCAGCATCAGCATCATCATCATCCAGCTCTCCTTCCCTTCCCTTTTTAATTCCACCCTGCGTGGGTTTGGCTTTTCATGGGGAGCGCCGCTCAGCTCTCTACAGAGCCGCTGGCCGGGTCCAGTGAGGGCCAGGCGTGCACCCGCAGGCGAGTTAGGGTGCCCTCCATCAGCCTCTCCATCCAAAGTCCCAGGCGGTCCAGCTTGTGGTGCACCTCCAGACTGGTGGCCCGGCCGGACGCCCTCCTGGAGCCCGCCCCGTCCTCCCTGGAGTGGGACCGGGAGCGCGTCTGGGACCTGGACCTGGAGCGGGACTTTCTCCTGGAGGCGGAAGACGAGGAGGAGGAGGAGGCCGAGTCGAAGGACGAGGAGGCCTCGCTGGCGTCGTCGCCGGTGAACACGGGCCTGAAGAGGCAGAAGTACTTCTTGTAGCCGTTGAGCGCCAGGACGTAGCCGGTGTGGTCCGAGGACTCGTCGTCGTCCGAGTGGCCCTGCGCCGAGTCCAGGGTCAGGGCCAGCAGCGCCGGCATCCAGTGGCGGTGCTTGTCGGCGTTGAGGAAGGAAAAGTGGAGGGTTTGGGTCCTACGACGAGACGGGAGGGAGGTCAAATCAACCACAACACACAGTGTCAAACAAGTTTGGTGGTGGTGGTGGTGGTGGTGCAACAGATTTGACCCTGAAGTGACTCCAGTCACTTAGGAGTGCATTCTCTCTGGTATACTTTGAACTCAACACTCTCTACTCAATTTAGACTTCACAGTTTTTAAAACAAGTATGTGACTGTTCTGCTAGTCCCCACCATAAAGATGACCCTTGCCTTGTCATAAGAATGCACACAACCACCGTGTGTTTTACTGTACATTTTAACATTTAAATTATATACAAAATTATACAATATTTACATTTAAAAAATAAAACACTTTGCCAACCCACGAGCACACAAACCAACATCATAGTACCTGGCCTTACCCCGAGAAGGAGAACACCTCCTTTGCAAACTTCCTGAGCAAGGCGTTCTTGGAGGCCTCAGAGAGCACCAGCACTATGTTGATGTGGCCCGGCCGCAGCTTCACCAGGTTGCTGGTGTACGTGATGTCCGTCAGCTCCGTCACCTCCACAAAGTCCTTCTTAGGAGGACGGCTTCACGGGGGAAGTAAACGGAAGATATTAAGGATGATAAAGCCGGTGTGTGTGTGTGTGTGTGTGTGTGATGTAAGTAATCGTGTCCATGAATGAACCATACACAGGACTCATCATCATAGATATGTGTGTGTGTGTGTTTGGTGCACTAGGTTAACACCGTAGAGAAACGACAGGGCCTCTAAGTGATGGGCTCACTCGGGTTGCGTAAAAATGAGGCGTTCAGAATGCATCTTATTTCCATAATACATTCCCAAGTACATTTCTTGGAATTCCGTGGGATTAACTCCTGCGATCTCACCGCAGGGGAGATGCTACGGTCTCCTGGGCAATGAGAGGTGTGTGTGTGTGTGTGTGTGTGAGGGGGGGAGGGGGGGAGTTACCTGGAGGTGGTGGGTCGACTAGAGTCATCCTCCTCAGCTTTAGGGCGCTCTCGAGGTTTGGGCTTCTGGGGCTTATCCTCTCCAGACTCACTGGGAAAGGAGCGATAAACCGTCAATGTTCAATCACAAATGATAGATAGATTGACTGAATGTGTTGTGAAGGCTTATCAAATAAATACATAAATCACGAAACATTCAATCACAGTCAATCCACTGTGTGAGGAAAAAGTTAGTGAATTCAACACTCCATCGAAATGTATTGACAACTGGAATAATTGAATACTTGAAATTAGATGGAGTGTTGAATTCACTGCTCAGTGCTCTTTTAAATAAACTCCAAACAACAGAAAGAAACACTAGTACCCCATCAAGTTCCTCGCATCCCGTGGTCTAAAGTGGGAATGGATTTGTTCTCTCTAAACAAAAACACATACCTGATCATGGTGGATTACTATTCTGACTATTGGGAGCTGGAAGAACTGACAGAATACACCGCATCCACCGTTATTGTCTGCTGCAAGAGACAATTCAGTAGACATGGAACTCCCCACATCGTTTTCACTGACAATGGCCCACCATTTTCAGGAATGGACTTTCAGCTCTTTGCCAAGGACTGGGACTTTAAACATGACACTTCATCTCCCTATCACAGCCAGAGCAATGGGAAAAGTGAGTCGGCCATCAAAATTGCCAAAACGCTGCTCAAAAAGGAATACCTGGAGGGAAGTGACCCATGGAAAGCTGTTCTGGCATGGAGGAACACTCCAACGGAAGGACTGGGTAGCTCCCCAGTGCAAAGGCTCATGTCCCGATGGACAAACACACTCCTGCCCATCAGATAAACACAACTAAAGCCCAAAGTGGTACAGAATGTCACTGAAAGTAAGCTGGCAAGGGGACAGACAGTGAAACAGCACTATGATGCCCTGGCACGGAACATGACTGCTATCATTCAAGGGCAGACGGTGAGAGTCCTTCCTCACCCCAAGGACCAAGACAAGCGATGGTTCCTGGGAATGTGCATAGACCAACTCAATGAACGTTCCTATGTAATTCTAGTGAATAGAAAGACATATCGTAGGAACCGAAGGGACATTCGTCCTGTACCAGAACAACTTGAGAAATCTCAACTGGAGAACATACCACTCTGGACAGTGACTGGTATCCAGAGCCTTCCTCTGAAACAGAACAACAAGTCACAGAGGGGGCAGCAGTAGCAGAGGGTTCACAGGGCACAGAAGGACTGCACACTGGAACTAGATTGAACATACGGAAACCCTTGAGATACAAAGACTATGTGCCCTGAGAACGACAGGAATAGTGTGGACACTGATGAGGGTTGAGTATTGAAAAGTTGACATGTTACAACAGCATAAGATACACATGACTTGTTGTATTCTGAATGTGAGTTTCCAATTACATGTTCATGTTAACCAGGCTTGTTCTAATAATAGCCAGAGATACAGTTCTAAAGTTGGTAGACATCTTCAATTGTTATGTAAAGAGAGATGTTACGATACCATCCGGCCAGCGGATGGCGCTAGAGGCCTGACAAGTATTATATAGGTTCTAGAGTTAATGTAAGCAATGCCAATGTGATGAGAGCGATGCGTTGATGTGCTGCATTAAAGCTAATCAGTTGCTACTACAAGCCTCCTTATTTCAGAACACAAAACATGGTGTCAGAAGTCAGCACCTGAAGAAAGCTTCGTTTTATGAGCGGAAGAGTTTTACGAGTGGATTCATCAGATTCAGCCGCAAACTAAGTACTATAATACACCTCATGGTGCAACCTGGACACATCATCAGTGATGCTCCCAGGGTCATAGGGTGTTTCGGGTCTTCATCAGACACCCTCA
>JAOPUI010000024.1:16170851-16190215 GCA_027123135.1 Urophycis floridana
AGTTGGGTAACAATCCATGCATTATTAGTGGGGTAATTTACGAGATATACACACTGTACTGGACACTCCAATACTAAGCCATTCGGCTTATACCCCTAAACTTGATAAATATTGACCGTCGCTAAAATTGCATCTGAGGGGGTATTTGGCTGGATTATTGGTGGAAATTACCTCAGGGTGAATTTTACTCCGAAACCATCACTTTAAAAGGGAAATACCAGTCTGTGATCAATGTGAGATTTTGAACATAACAGTTCTTGACAAAATGTCTTGTTAACTTGTGTAGCAAGCGTGTTCAATTCAAATGTTTGGTTAAGTGGTTAAGAAACATTGGATTTGATCATGCAGACCTGTGTCGTCCTCTATATCTGTCCCAATGTAAGTGATCAATCACATGACTGTAAAGGCACCAATGAGAAGACACCAACAAGGCGTGTCACCTGAACGCTTGGATGATGACGGTGCCAAAGAGGATGAAGAGGGCCGAGAAGATCAAGGACAGGATGGGCATCATCTCTCGCCTGGAACACAAACATCAAACCTCTAAGAGACAGCATGCCTGCGCCCAGCACCTCACGCACGTCCGACTCAAGGAGGAGGTCAGGTGTGGCCAGGAGGGTGGTCTTACCAGTTGGAGTAGAGAATGTCATCGTATATTTGCAGGAAGTAATCGTACGCGGTGTTCAGCCACTGGAGGAGAAACATCTGGAGGTATAGGTGCGGGGGGGGGGAAAAATAGAGGACAAACATGTTGAAAACATCGCCACAATTCTGTCCTCGCTGCAGACTGAACTACGTGCCCGTGTTTGTACCAACTCCTATTGTGCACAGAGGAAAACAAATCTCCAAACAGTGAGTGTTTTGATGATGCCTGCTAATCGTTTCCCCAGCCTCGCGTGTGAGTCACTTTAGAGTCTGACGAGATGCAAATATAAGAACAGAGTAAACAAAAGTGTAAATGAGTGTGTGTGTGTGTATGCATGCAGCCTTTGCTACTTATAAGAACTTATTAGCCGGTTCAGTCTTCTTGGTCTCACGGGGATGCTGGCTAGCTGAATGCACGCGCGCGCGTGCGCGCGTGCGTGCGTGCGTGCGTGCGTGCGTGTGTGTGCGTGCGTGTGTGCGTGTGCGTGCGGCCATGTGGGCCCTCTTACGGGCGCCATCTCGTTGTTGAGCTCTGGTAGGGTGGTGTCCGACGTCAGGTATGCCGGGTCTCTCTGCAGCAGCTCCAGCTGCTCGTAGAGGCGGTGCTTGTCCTCCTCGCTGCCGTTCCACCCGCCAATCACAGAGCGGTACATCACCTTGCCCGCGGGGCTCCGCCTCTCCAGAATCACCACCTGTCAAAATCACGAAGCGGGTGAGTGGTCCGTGATTTGTGGTCATGCTGCCTGCGGCCATGCGGAGGCAAAGGTCACTCTGTGAGGGAGCAGGGAGGTGTTTGGCTTGGGGGCGCCTCCTACATGATGGCCTCCATCTGCTGACCTGCTCAGGACAACAGTTCACAACAGACAATTCTTTTCATTTCTACAAAGGACTTACACCTTACTTACAACTTACACCTAGACGTTCCTGTATGCTATTAGCATAATTATTATGATGCAAATAACAAATATTGTCCCTTTTTAGTGTCGTCTCTCTGTGACCCCAATGTATTTTTTTGAGGCTGCTTTCTTGTCCAGGTCGCTCTTGAAAAATGCGATTCAATCTCTCGGCGCCTCTCCTGGATAAATAAAGGGTAAATAAAACCTTGAGTCTAACCTTGAGATTAGATGAGCCTACATGAAGATACAAAGATGGTCGGTGTGAATTCCCAAACCCACCAAAAAAATACAGGAATACATCTAGCTGTTGAACTGAGCTCAAAGAGCTGAGTGTGTGTTGGGAGAAAGGCTGAATTTCCCCTTTTTAAAAAGGATACGGTGCAACATTGCCCCTTCCAGTGACTCAGCCAAGTTGCACATTTTCAATGCTTGCTGTGTGACACACTAGCACCCAAAGCTATAATTACACAACGTTACTCCATTATTGCACTTGTATTCTACACAATACTTGATCCTGTTTGGCAGAAGGACATGCTTTCATTGTACCAAAAAAATTAATTAATGCACTACTAGACAACTCTTCTCCGTTTTGGCACCGCAGTGGTGTAACAAGCTCCCTGCCAATGTCAGGACTGCGGAGTCACTCCCCATCTTCCGGGAGAGACTCAAGACTCACATGTTCAGAGTTCACCTGAACCCTGCATAACATCCGTCCTCAAAAAATAAATAAATAAATAAAACATAAAACCCCCTACCCTCATGCTCTTATATGTTGTACGTCTTGGCACTTTAATCGCTCTTTGTAACTTGGCACTTAGTCAGAGATGTTGCATACTAGCAACGGTTAACCTTGCAATTTAAATGCTTGAAACTTGTTTTGGCGACTTTCTTACTGAATTAGCAGCAATGAAATATTTAAACTTCTTATGACAAATGTACTCTTTCTAAGTCGCTTTGGTTAAAAGCGTCTGCTAAATGCCCTAAATGTAAACTTAAATGTAAAAGGCAACGCACTGAACAGAATGTACACTTAACGAATTGGGTGAGTGTGACATCTTTTCATTGATAATTAGCAAAGTGTGATAGAGCTGATAAACTGTGTGTGTGAGACTGTGAGTGAGTGAGTGAGTGGCAGGGTGGGGGCGGGGGTACCTGTGGCGAGAGCACGGCCTGGTTCTGCAGCAGCGCCAGGCAGAGGGGTTGCTGCTGGTGCTGGTAGACGTAGGCGAAGCGCAGCACCTCCTTAGAGTTGGTGGCGGCAAAGTCCAGGAAGGCCTCGTTACCGGGGACGAAGGCCCGGTCCTCGCCTGTGATCAGCAGCACGCAGTACCTGGGGGGGGGGGGGAACCACGCGCCGTTTAGCACTTCAGGGAGCCATCGCAAGGGTGCGTCACCATGGGTTACCGCTGGCCGGGGGGGCGTGCCAGGCAGGGGCAGAGCTGTAGCTCCTCTTGCACGCCGGCGCCGGTTCACTACACTCACTTCCTGCGGCGGTGGAACTGCTTGACGGGACACAGCTCGTCGAACAGCTGCTGGTTCACCAGCCGTGGCACCCGGAGGAACTTGTTGTTGGAGACGAACTCGTCCATGATCTGCCGCTTCATCCCGCGCGCCTGGAGGAGGGAGGAGGGCGGCGTGTTACGGATGGTTTACACCATTTCCTCCTTTGCAACGTTTGTCGTTCATGAGCAGGTAGGCCCATGGAAGCCTATGGGTAGACTGTGGGCATTGGGTTGGGGGGGGGTTCAAACTCTGAGCCTTTCGGCTGCACGACGAGACACCCTAGTGGCTGGACTATCCCGCCTCCTATTAGTTTATCATTTACACCTATCAACACGATGACTGGCTATTATCCTGCAGCGGCCTCCGCCCCGGCTCAGCCTCGGCCTCAGCTGCTACCTGGATGATGTCGGCGGGCTTCTCCGTGTTCTCCTTGAACAGCAGCATGGTGGGGGCGTAGGTGTTGATGTTGAACCGCCGCAGGAGAGGGGTGTTGTAGGTCTCGCCCTGGTCCACGTACCCAAAGCGCACGTAGTCCCGGAAGGCGAACGCCGTCAACTGCGGACGGAGGTGGAGCAGGGAGGTCAGGGGCGTGGGAAACGGGCCCGCAGAATGGGTGGCAACACATCCAGTGTCGCTTAGGAGGCGTTTTAAGTGTGTTTGAGTGAGTGAGTGAGTGAGTGAGTGAGTGAGTCCCACCTTGTACATCAGGGGGAAAACGGGTACTTGGTCAAACAGGAGTACGCTGGGTTTGTTCTCTGACCGCCAGCCGTTCAGGAACGACTGGTAATTCTTATCCGTTATCTGGAGGAACACAATGCATTCATTCATTCATCGGCCAAGAAGACCAGTTAAGAAACGGATACATGAAGTGAATGTCGATTAATGAATTGTAATAATTACTTTTTTTTTTTTAAACCCAGTTCTTTCCCCTATACCATTAAAATATTTAAATCCATTGTATTACATTATTATTGTATATTGTGATACAGCCCAGCGCATGCTTGATAAAGCAAACCGATCCCTTCCACAAATCAAATACACGTCACGTCGCATCATCAACGTGAGCCCTGTGTCGGGAGCCGAGGCGCCGGGCGCACCTTCTCCACCATCCTCTGGGGCAGCAGGTCTTCGATGAACTGCCGCAGGTGCTCCCGGACCACAGCCTGGTGGAAGAAGGTGACCCTGCCGTTCACCACCCCCAGGATGGAGGGTGTGCGGTGGGCACCCAGCTGGCTGGCCAGGCGCCGCTCATAGCCCATGTCCACGATGCCCACGCCCACGCCTGGAGACGCCAGCGGCCGGGACAGAACAGAACAGAGAGTGTTGGGTCAGAGCGAGACACGGAACATCTGATCCTACAGCCAATAGTATGGAGGGGTGATGCCCACATGTGAGGGGCAGAGAGTCAGACATGCATTTCAAGGCCATGCTTTAGGTTTTGCCTGCCAAACACTGAGGTTGTTGTTGGCCACGTCGTGAGAGACATTGTTACGGAATGCTAATTAGTTGGTGGAAGCAGTTTGCGTTAGTTTATTTTTTTATAGGAAGGTTTTGGTTGCGCTATTGGTTATTAAATGGTAATTAGTAAAACTAGAAAAACACACATTTACCATTTACCTCCAAAGCATGTGAGATTGTTTTGATTGGGATTACCCTTGGGCAAAATCATATAAACAGCCGGCTCAGCGAATCAATTGCAAATGTTTTCCTACTAAAATTAATTCAAGAAATAAAACAGAGCCCGGTGGGTACAAAGTTAACCCTGTCTAAGAGGCAGTATAGTCTGTCTACTGGTTGGGGTGTTTCACTCACAAAACAAAAAGGATTCTTCGTCCGAACCCCACTGATAGCAAGACGCCTGACCCTCTCCCACACATTAATGGCATGCATGTGAAAACACATTGATTGCATGTCGCCTCCAATAGAAACTCTGCCAAATGACGCAATAGTTAATGGTTAGGGGCTAGAAAGCCAGACTGAACCTCTGATGCTTTTACAGAAAAAGCATTTGTGGCCTTGTAATGGCTGTCATAAATGGCAGGATGTGTGCGTGTGTGTGTGTGTGGGTGCATGCGTGCGTGAGTGTGTGCATGTATGTGTGTACTCATTAACAGTGTGAATCCCCTGGAGATAACGCAGCCTCACCCAGTGGCTCCAGCTCCTGCACACTCTCCCTCCACACCGGCTCAATGTGGATGCAGGCGAAGCACCAGTCCGAGGTGACCTTGATGAGATAGGGCCGTCTGTAGCTGTCGGGCAGCACTTCGCTGTTGAACTGCGCGTGGTGCAGCAGGTACTTGCTGTCAGCAAAGTCTCGGGACCTGGAAGAAGTTCGCAATCATAGCAAGTTTTTTTTTTCCCCCCCCAAGAACTGATGTTATCATGTTTGGGGCAGCCGCGGCCTACTGGTTAGGGCTTCAGACTTGTAACCGGAGGGTTGCCGGTTTGAACCCCGACCAGTAGGAACGGCTGAAGTGCCCTGGAGTAAGGCACCTAACCCCTCACTGCACTTCAAATATTACCGAGCTTGGTAATGGCACAAAGATGATCAAGGCTTTTAAATAATGGACTAACTATGTCTTTGATTGTCACTGTCAGCCGAAGCAATTTATTTGATTAGTGCCACGCATCTTGAAAAATTTGTATAGTTTTAGTTTGCAAGAATTGATTGGCAGTGAACATATGATTGATTGATTTGCAGTGAACATATGGTATTGATGCATCACAAAGACATAACGCATGTTCAATTCCAAGAGCCTACCAAAGAGCATGACGAAAGCCGAGACTTGTCTCTCACAACAACAAACAATCGGCCTACATCTTGGAGTCGAGTTCACTTACCTGGGGAAGTGGAAGAATGACTCGTCAAAGTAGAAGCTGTTGTGGAAGCTACGGAATCCCTGCTGCTGAGAGCGTCCAAACGGTTGGTTGTCCTCCATTTGGCCGTAGCGGTCAAAATTGGCCCTTCGCTCCTCATTTGACAGAATCTGTGTCGTAGACAAAAACAGCAGAGCGGTTCAATTGTGGAGAAACCAAGAGACTTTAAATAGGTAGGCGAGGCAGGCCAAATGGGTCAAGTGCACTCAGTACAGAGTTGGAAATGAACAGGGTTTTCGTCACTGTGTTAACTCGTGGTAAAGGGTGCACCAACATAATCGACTGAAGTATAATGATGGAAAAAACACCAACCTCATAAGATTTTGTAATTTTTATGAACATGTCTTCAGCTCCAGGGTCCTTGTTCTTGTCTGGGTGCCTACACAACGACATGAACCAAGCTTGTGATACAATCTAACCCAAATGCACTATTCATGCAGTAAAAAGCATTACACATGTAGCAGCCTACATTTTATTGTGGACGAGACAACTGCTAAAGAATACTGGCATGCATGTTTGATATGAAAGTGATTTTTCTCGTAAAGAAGGTGAACCTGTCTTACCATTCTCTGGCCAGATGCTTGTACGCCTTCTTGATTTCTGGTTGACTGGCACTCCTGCTTACACCGAGGGTTTTGTAAGGGTCGTTCTCAAATGCACCGTTTACAAGCCGGTCTCCAAAAATGAACAATATAACCACAAGCACGGATGATATCCGAGACTGGCAGAACATCTTGATCACCATAGCATTAGCTATCAGTGTATGCTCTCGTTTCAGCGATCCAAGCTAACGCTATGTGAACATGTCCTGCTGTGAGGTAGAACAGAACAGCGAATCTAATCTGAAAACAATGCTACGCAATATGTTACATGACTGTATCGGTTTACTTCTTGGTTGCGATGTCGGCAATTAAGAAGCTCACAGCATCCTTGACAGTCAGTAGGCTAGCCTATTGGTGTGGAGCTAAAGCTTGGTTAGCTCGTCGAAGCTGCGCATGCTCCGCTAACAGCTGACCTCACGGCTGTCAAGCCCACAGTTATGGTCTTATGGTCTTAAGTCTCTTCTTTAACTGTGTTGCTCTGAGCATTCACAACCCAGTGGTGAATGCTCAAGTCAAGTTTCATGCATTAGGTCTTATAATATTCAACTGTATCCCTTTAAATTCCATGTATGTATGTTTTGTTCTAAATATGTGCAGTTTACTAGTAGTATTAGTTAGTATTAGTATTGTTAGGTCTACTGTTTGTTTCTTTTGGTGAGATTATTGTATTTGAAAGACAAGTAAGGGAAAAATAATATTTAACACTCTATATGATCAACCTAACCCAAATCAAACATATTTTCGTAATAACGTGGATATTTAATGTATTCAGATTAAATCAGATCATTGGCGAATATAATTTTATTAAATGAGATGAAATCGTAAATCAGACAAATAGGATCTATTATGCGTTATAACTTGTAAATACCACAGACTATGAATGGTGAATTTATAACGAGTGCTCTTAATTTGATGAAAAGTGTACTTCCGCTTCTGCCTGGGCTCCGGTGACGCTACGACCGCAGCTGTAGCTAGCTGGACGGAGACAACATCATCCTCTGGCTATACAGGTTTTTAAGTGGCCTAGATGTAACGGGTCTATTTGTGTTTGGTTTGGTTAAATTGAAGCTACCTGGTGTACATAAGGCATGTTGCTCAACTGAAAACATGTTTTCAGTCCCAACAAAGGATGGCGGTGCCGCGTTGTGCTGGTCTCCAGTCTAGAGAGCGTTGAACGTGCGGAGAAATCCTCCATTGGTAGTTTTATTTCACTGGCCTCTCTGTCCGTTCACTGGCGTGTGTAAGTGAGCAGGTAACTTACCCGTCTTCACAATATACACCGTTTTACTCTTTACAAGTTGAACACGATGCTCTGACTTGCCTGTAGTTACTGCGTAATATGCCACGACGGAAAACCCAGACTTTCTAATGTGTGCCTTTATCACTTTGGGTTAATGTATTTCTGCATGTATCACAGGACGTGATTAATGATCGAAATGCATTATTGCTTTAACTCTAGGCTCAAAACCATGAACTTGATACGCCTACTGTGTCGCCACAAGACTGTGCTGGTCATCGGCAGCGTGTGTTTCTTTGCAATAGTCCTGCTCTTTCTGGCCAAATGCACATCCGAAACCCTGAAACAGACTCAATCGGACCCTCCGGGCATAGCCCCGCGCGTCTATCCCCTCCAATCCCAACAAGAGCGTCCCGACCAGCCCTCCCGTGTGAAGGATCTCTCCGCTTTCCTGGTTGTTCTCATCACAACTGGACCTAAATACACAGAACGGAGGAGTATCATCCGGAGCACATGGCTGACCAAGCGGGACTCTGATGTTCTCCCCATGTTCGTGGTTGGAACCGCGGGGCTTCCCAGCGAAGACCTTCAGAACATCAACACGGAGCAGGGTCGCCACAAGGACATGCTCTTATTGCCCGAGCTACGGGACTCGTACGAAAACCTCACACTCAAGCTGCTGCACATGTACTCCTGGCTGGACCAAAAGGTGGACTTCAAATTCGTCCTGAAGGCCGACGACGACACGTTCGCTCGCCTCGACCTTCTCAAAGAGGAGCTGAAGGCGAAAGAGCCCAGGCGGCTCTACTGGGGCTTCTTCTCGGGACGAGGACGCGTGAAAAGCGCCGGCAAGTGGCGCGAGAGTGCCTGGGAGTTGTGCGACTACTACCTGCCGTACGCGCTGGGCGGAGGGTACATTCTGTCCGCCGACCTGGTGACCTACGTGCGGCTCAACGCCGGCTACCTCAAGACGTGGCAGAGCGAGGACGTGTCCCTGGGCGCCTGGCTGGCGCCGGTGGACGTGAAGCGCATGCACGACCCGCGCTTCGACACCGAGTACAAGTCGCGCGGCTGCAGCAACAAGTACCTGGTGACTCACAAGCAGAGCCTGGAGGACATGCTGGAGAAGCACCAGACACTGCGGCGCGACGGGAAGCTCTGCAGGGAGGAGGTTCGGGTGAGGCTGTCCTACGTCTACGACTGGGGCGTCCCGCCCTCCCAGTGCTGTCAGAGGAAGGAGGGCATCCCCTGATCCCCTGATGGTGTGTGGCTTTTGTGTGTGTTTTTTTAGCCATTTTGTTCTCAACCCCCTTCGCCGTTGATATTTTGAACCCATGTGGCGTATTGGAGGCCAACCTCCTAACTTTGTATTCTCAGCCAATGCTTATATTGTTTTTGTCTATTTTTGTATTTATTGTTAATTTATTATGGACCTGTGAGGAGATACCTCACAATTTCTTAAATTGAACTCGGATGAAGAGGTGGGGGTGGGGGCTTTGTTAAAGGTTGGAAAAGTATTGTATTTTTATCTCAATTATAAAAGTAATAATATGTTGGAGTGTGTGTGTGAACGGAGGTGCACACTGAATGTAAACAGGGTTGTAAAGCGTTCAACAGATTTGAGAAGCCTTTGAATTCTCACAGACTGGAGCCCATGCACGGTGTTTTTGTATTGATCAGAGCCCTCGCCATGTCGCGGTCAGTCGACCAACAGCCGAAAAAGACATCCGGTGCAGTGAATGTATGTACAGTGTGTATGGTCATGGTACAAACACACCAGGGACACTAACATGCTGTTGAATCGGCCGTAAAGTGGTTGTGTTGTTGCTGTTGTCAGAGCATGCTACAGCCAGTGGTTCATCACATCCCATCCCCAGCACCCTCAATGCATGTTTCCAACAACTCGGATGGGATTTTCACATTTTTTAAATATTTCCAGTTGCTACGGGAGTCTTATTTATGTATGTTTTTTGTGACTTACCTTTACTTTGTAGGTAATTCCCTTTTTTTTCCCAAGAAAGTGACATGACTACAGTTTTAATTTAAAAATGACAGTGCTAAACTACTTGAATATGTTGCTTTCAACAGGTTAGTCTGCTTCAATGTGTCATTCATGTTTGAAATGCTTTTCTGTTGTCATTCATGTGTTTATTGTTTACATCACAGTGTTTAACATAAAACATTGTCTCATTCAAACACCTACAGCAGAATAGCAGCACATATAGTTGTTTTTTTTCTTCAGACAACAAGCCAGATACTGTCAGACAAACAATCCTTTCTGGTATGCATGGTTGTTTCGGTGTTATTATGACCATAGCCTAATTCATTGTCTCAAAATGATGAATTAGCCATTAATCACACTACATTTCAGACTTACATTGCAGAGCAAGTGACATTTTGTCTACAGGTGTGTGTACACAGTGATTATGATCACTTTGCACACATTCCTCTCTGTATGGGTTTTCATTGTTTTATCACGGTTCTTCTTACATGGTCTCTGATAATAACAGTGCAGTGTATTTATACATGAAGATGATGCTACAAATTAACCATGGTAATGATAGCAGGGTGCGTATCAGGTCCATCTGATATATGTCGCCATGATTTCATTTACTGTTACCAAAACACTTATTGGATTCAAAATAAAACGTTGAAAAAAATGTGTTGCTGAAAAAGTATATTGAATTGTTTTTTGCGTGCTTAAGGACATATTGGCTAATTAGTTAACTTTTTTACGAATGTAAAGTTAAGCTCCATGTCTCAGCAATGTACAGCAACAATAGAGAAACCTACGTTCAACAAATGACATGTGACAACAACACTGATTTCATCATTGATACACCATGACCTTTTCATATTGTGGAATTTAGACAATCGAGTACCTCATGTTGACCACAAGGTGGAAGCACGCCCTGTCTGTTCCATTGATGGTAAATAGAAGAAGTAGAGGAAGTAGAGGAGGAGAAGAAGAAGGGAAGCAGCTGGCTGCAGCCAAAATATTGTTAGCTTAGCGTTATTAAGATGGCTTGCTAATCATTGTGAAGAGTTTTACTCTACATCGACACCATAAACCTGCTACCATGACAAACGGTAGGTGTGTAGGTTTTCGGACGATACAGGAAGTTTAGAAGATGCCGGCTAATCGCTTGTTTGTTAGCATGTCATTAGCTGTAGACGTGGCCCATGGTCTATATCAGTCATATTTTGTGACTTGCTCTAACATAGTATTGATTGACATCATATGTACTTAGTTGAACTCTACTTGTACTTCTGGCCTACAATACAAATCAGATTCAGGAAATGGACGTTTACGTCGTTGATCTAACAGTTACTAGTGAGGAGATTGGGTGAAGCAAAGAAATAACCCAAACCAGTCTGACGGGTGTCATTTAGATGTGGTCATGGATGTCCGGGATGGGTTTGGCTGCTGATGCTGTTTGTCTTTCGATACAATTGATGGTATTGTTGATCTTTCTTCTTCGTAACTAATTGCTTTAAAAGCACCAGTGAATGCAGAGCGTTGACATTCCATGTCAATGTATTGTCAAAACGGCATAGTGGTTCGCTTAAGTGTATGGCAGTTGACAGTAAAACAAGTTTTTAGCAATGTTGATGGATATGACCCTGAAGGATAATTCAGGCTTCGCCACATATCTATGTTGAAGCTGTGTGCCACAGTACATTAACCACAGTCATCCACTCATACGTCTGAATGCATGCCATCTTCTGGCAAGTAACTTATTTCATCTTATATCTACAAATACTGTAATTGTAATAATCATAACATCCATTCATTTTAGAGACCCTTTCATTCAAAACTATTGCAGTGAACAATGGTACACACTGGTAGGTGGCAGACATTGGGGATTGATCCCAGAAAATGTGGTCTTACAGAGCCTAGCCCAGTGACTACAGTATGCCAGGATGTGATATCATATTGCGTTTGATAAAGGTCACAACAAAAACTCTACTCATCATCTCGCCGTCTTCTGCCACAGTGTACTCTTTCGATGGCATTCTGGTGTTTGGTCTGTTCTTCATCTGCACGTGTGCGTACCTCAAGAAGGTTCCACGCATCAACAGCTGGCTGCTCTCCGAGAAGAAAGGGGTGTGGGGGGTCTTTTACAAAGGTAGGCATTCACGTTTACGCTCTGCAATATTCAAATATATTCAAATTCAATATTCAAATGTCTGGCCTTAGTGAAAAACAAATTGTTATTGTTTATTATGCATCATACTGTAACAAGTCATTAAACCGTGTGATGCGTTCAAATGTAAAAAGAAACAAAACTCACAGCCAGTGTTGTCTTTGAACTTGGCTGTTTTCGTTTTCCTCAGCTGCAGTGATTGGGACACGGCTTCACATCTCTGTGGCGGCATCCTGCCTGTTAATGGCTTTCTACTTGGTCTTTCTAAAATGAGAACTTTACTGGCACGGACCGGATGGGTATGGACTGGACTTGTGTCATTGGTCGTCGGCTAATCCTTGTATAGTGTATACGTATGGGATTATCTGGCCCATAAAGCCCTATTACCCTTTGGACACATTCTAAGGACCAATAACTGGATGCCTCCACTACAGAGCCTCCTGTGATGCCTGGATGTCTTGACTCCTCCTCCTCCTCCTCCTCCTCCACCTCCTCCTATGTGGGTGCACATTGAACATGCAGTTCATCCAGGTAGTAATGGCCAATTGGAGATTATCCTTCATCAAGGTAGTTGCAACCAATTGGAGCACACGGTTCACGTCACATGGTGTCATTGCTGAGTCATTCCGGAATAACGCCCTGTTTTTGTCCCACCCCCCAAGAAAAAAAAGGTTAAATGGAGGATTTAAGGTTTTGTACTGAGCCATGGAAGGGTGCTAAACAGTGTCTTTGTGATGTCCAGTTACCTTTTATAGAGTAAGAATGAGCAAGCTGTAAATATTTAGATACATTTGACCAACAGAGAGATACAAGAGCATCCAAAGTGTACTGCATCCCCATTGGTCCAAGGGGATATCATGGGAAAACAAAGCTAATATATAATGATTTGTGTACACATCTTTTTTTTCCCCCTTCTTTTTATTGGAATTTCTTAAAGTGTTTCTACCACTATGGTTTTCACATTATCTGAGTGATGTTCCTGTTGTCTGCACCTCCAACATGACATGACGTCATATTAAACCAAGGATACATTGATATTAAGAAGGAATTCATAACTATAGATGCAAAGCGGTGGCGGTCTATGTAAGCATTAATCTATATGTCAAATGGGGCTCTTGCTGATTATCCTGTCAACTATTTCTTGGGCATAATGAAGTTAAAGAAATAAACGTTTCTTATATGAATGGTCCTCCTTTTTTTTTCTTTGATGATGACCAGAAGTAACAGGTATGAGAGGGTTTGGAAATCGACAAGTTTGCAAGTCAGCTTTATTGTCCTTCATCCACCCTTCATGTTATACAGCAGTCACTCCTCACAGACCAAGGTGCTAACAGTCATAACCAGAAAACACATATTTTTGTATATATACACACATACACAGTATACATGATGTGGAATACTCGCCAAACCAAGAACACCCTTTATAGGCTAGTGGGGTAATGTATTAGACCATGACTAGAAACGTCATCAACATCTACATCATACAAGCGGTATAAGACATGCCTATCCTATCGTAGGCTACTACATGTATGCTTTAGATTTGCTCGGATCAAATTGAATAGATTGGTGTATATACCGCCTCCTGTTGGATGGTAGCATTAAGTGCACTTAATGCTGTGGTGGAACGAGCTCCCTGCCAAATGTCAGGACTGCAGAGTCACTCCCCATCTTCCGGAAGAGACTCAAGACCCTCTTGTTCAGAGTTCACCTGAACCCTGCATAACCCTACCCTCATGCTCTTATTTGTTGTACGTCTTGACACTTAGTCAGAGATGTTGTATACTAGCAATGGTTAACCTAGCAATTGAAATGCTTGAAACTTGTTCTGGTGACTTTCTTACTGTATTAACAGCAATGAAATGTTTCACCTTCTTATGACAAATGAACTCTTTGTAAGTCGCTTTGGATAAAAGCGTCTGCTAAATGCCCTCAATGTAAACGTCCTACAGTGTAAAAACATAACCACGAGCAACCAGCAGAGGACAGTCTTTCCCCCCTATTCCGTGACTGTGGCTAAAATAAAATAAAAAAGTGACTATCAGTTAGGTTTTCCCAAATGGATCGGTTAGGCCCTCCTTTTTTTTTTTTTTTAAGTCAAAGTAATTTATAAATACGTTTGTTGTACACTTGTTGTACTTAGAAATTGATATCCAATTTCAACTTGTTAATGAAGATAATGAATGCCTTGCCAATTTATTAGAAATTCAAATTCATTCAAATTCTAGCAGTAGTACCATGGAAACCCTGCAAACCTTCATAAATGTCTCGATTAAGACGCGGTGAACAGGCCACCTTCTAATAGTAGAACAGTAACCTGCGGCTCCCAGGAGGCTTTCCTCGCGGCAGGATGACTTCCGGGGGCGAAGCAGCGGCCGCCGCCACACGCCTGACGCTAGGCGGCCTGATGTCTGCGGCCTTCAAAGCCGCGTCGCCCCGCGACAAAGCGGCCACTGTGTGTTCACTTGTCCTCTGTCAGCCATGTTGGACACGACCACGCAGAGATGTTTGATACCCACAAAATGCCGTCACGTCTGCGGAACCACCCCCCCCCCCCTCCCGTGCCAAAGGCAGCCTGATCCGAGTCCCCGATAAGAGCGAGCCGAATTCCATGCCCCTCACTGTCATGGCTGTGTGGCATGGTCTGTGATGGGAGGCCTCTATTGCGAACATAATGCAATTCTTTATGAGGAGGAACACTGTTGGATACTGTGAGCGGGCGTCTCCCATCAGATACTGGAAGGATGGCACGTCGGGCCTTTTTTTTGCTGTGGGTTGGTCATGCGGTTCCAATCCTGCGGTTTGTGGTGCCGCACACACAGACATTAAAGGAGCGGAGATCGATTTGAAAGTCACCCTCTGATTTCTCTTGGAGATAGCCGGGAAGTGACCGGCCCCAGTCGCGGTTTCTCTGCGCGGGGCTGGCAAGGTTGACGGGAATCCACGGCGTGAGCAGGTCTGTGGAAGAGGTCTGAATGGGGTCTCAATGGGGCTGTAATTCTCCCAGCGGCCATCTTGGTTCTAAACGCTCACTGGCAGGAGGGAACTGAATGTGCAATTTGAATTTGCGGACGTTGAGTTTACATGGATTATTTCATGTCTGTATCAAGTTGCTGTCGACGCACATTGTATTGTCGGGTATTTTATCCTACTTGAATACATAATTTGTTCCAATTGTGAATTCTGACATAGAACTCGACTCGAACGCCCATCCTTGATTTGAATGGACAAAGCATGTGTGCTTCATCTGTCCCCAGACCATGAGTCCTAGTCAACACTGGCACATTTACTGTGGGAATATTCCCCCCTTCTTTTTTTTTTTTGCAATGCCAAGTGGAAAAAAAAAGAAAAATGTTGGAAGTGGTTACGATTTTACTCTCACATAAATGTGCATGGATTTCTTTTGAACAGATACAACTTTATTCCAACAATGCAGAGCGTTTCTGGGCAGAACATGGAGAACATCCATTATCGGGCCAATCACAATGAAGGGGGGGCAGCATTCCATTCTTATAAAATATAGAGCTTTAATTTATTAGTTGGCAACAACAATGGAAAAAGGGGAGAGAAAGTAATTTACAATAACATCACCTTTTGTGCATTTAGGTTTTTTTCCTTTGTTTAGTGTCAGAAATTGTCCATTGATAATGCGAAAAATACAAAATAAAGACACTCAAAAACTAAAAACACTTCTTGAAAAAAACAAAACTTTTTACAACCATTCCTTTATGTATTTTTTGTTATATTTATGTACTTTTGATTATTTATTTACTCGTTAATTTATCTGTTTCTTTGTGTATCTTTGCTCGCTCAATCCTTAGTTCAGAAAAAGTAAGGACTGGCTGTGATGCATTATGGGAGAGAACACACAATCCCTTGTTTATAGTTTGTAATAATAAAGTTGCACAGGGATCCATTCACCAAGATGCTTTTATATAGACTCTAACACATCCTGAATCCCACAGTGTGAGAGAGATACCACACTGTTTACATCAGCACGCTCCTCTGCAGAATCCCAACCCTCTCTTTCCATCGAGGGCACCGGCGGACTCTAAAGAGTTAGCTTTATGTGCTTAACACAATCTGCGTCAACACACTTCACTTTCTGACAGAGGTATGTTTGTGATGAGACTCTTTAGTTTTAAGCGTAATTTTCACCAACTTTTTTTCATTTTTTTACCTTTTCTCTTTTTTTCTGCACAACGAGGCTGACTTTTGACCATACTGTACACGTTAATAAAAGAACTGAAAAAGAGAGAGACATGACATAAGGACTCAGTCAGAATTACAGTACAAATACAGGTTCATGCACACACTGAAAAGCCAGCTTCCCAATATTTTGGTTAGTGTCACAACTTTGTTACAATGCCCTAGCGTGTGTGTATGGGCATTTTTTTTTCTTATTCTTCTTCCAATGTGTGAACATCAAAAGGATGGAAATTGAAAAGTAAAGGAGAGCCGCTAAGTGCTCAGAGGCAACACCACCACCAGATGTGGGTCCACTTTCATCCTTATCTAAATTGAACTTTGTTTGGGTTTCCCTTCAAATGCACCTTGCCCAGGTATTTCCTGCCCAGCTCGGCCCTCACGGAACGCACTGGCGAATGCTACGGAGATGTAAATTGTCCGCGTCTTCATTCTCTGTTGCCTGAAGTTGAATGCCCTTTGTGCCAATTTCTGATGTCAATGTGAGTGCATGTAGAAGAAGGAAGAAGCCGCCAAAATTCACTGACAACTGACTTGTTAAAAAAAAAAAGTCACAGCGTCGGCAATTGCAACGTGTAGTTTCAGTTTTTTTTTTGTCGTAGCCTAACTATTTTTTTGAACTAAAGAACCGTTTACTCTCGCAGTTCTGTTTTCACCCGTCTCTAAATAGAAATCACGAATCAGGATCAAGATACCCATAATCTATTATAAGCCCGGAGATGTGGAAACATTTAGAGACATTTATTTTCATCCCCCTCTCTAACCACAAGAATCCCTCGCACGACGTCCCCTTGTGCGCGAAAAAAAAAAAAAAAAAAAAGTCTCAACTGTCACGTTGTCGGGTCACACTAATTCCTAGAGTGTCTCGGATTATTCAGCGCTGGCACCGAGTCAAAGACAATAAGAGAGAGAGGGAGGGAGGGAGAGAGAGGGAGAGAGAGGGAGAGAGAGAGAGATCCCAGCTGCCGACCCCAGACTCCCCAGGTTCAGTTCCCACAATACTTAGAGAGATCTTCGTCGTCGTACACTCAGAACAGTTCACAGAGCAGAAACCCAACCCACATCGGTCCGCGACGTGAATGGAGGCCGAGGATGTCTCAGATGACAGTAACAGCAACAATACAATTCACGTCAACAATAACAATAATATTCGCCCCCAAAAGGTACTATACATAAAGAGCATGTATTTTTTTTTTTTATAAGTACAAAGAAATCCACAGAATGATACTATATACAACCTACAATAAATACTGTGTATCATATATCTTACTGGTGACGGGGATGCGTTGCTGTGAGATTCTATTCCTAAGCTTCTTTTTCCTGTTTTTCTGTTTCTCCAGGTTTGTAGGGTTGATATCTTTTTCCCACTTCCCTCGCCGAGGGGAATTTACTGTTGAGGGCACTCCAAACCAAGTGGAAGTTTTAAGGGGGGAGAAATGAGACAAGGCCTTCACCTTACACTCCCAATGTTTCAGCCAATTCTCATTGGCTGAAACATAAACATTAAACATTTCCAACATCATGGATGTAGCAATTAAGAAAACAAAATACAATCTACATCATGTAAATAACTCAATACCTTAATTTAACCATGAAACTCTATTCAATATGTCATATGTAACATGCATAGTTTGTAATCTTTTCAGTCCTATTTATTCTATGAACTTATCCTACTTATACTTCTATTTATAATATTTATTAATTCCTATTTATAAATTTATGAACTTTTAATTGTAAGTCCTAAATTTCCATAGGGCTACACATACTTTTAGTCAAATAATACACACTTTCAGGCATTGTTAGTGACTGAAAGAGTCACTTACAATATGCATGATATTTTAGAGGGTAAATATTGTACTATTTGATAAACGCATAACTAATGCAAAGTTTGACTGCACTTGAGTTAATGTGCTTTCCATTACTGGTGATCACATAATCAGCAGTGGTGTGAACACTAAAAGGCTAGGCGAACGCCCAGTTCACACTACACAATTGTAAGATTAAGATCAGTATTTTGAAATCACAGGAAAAAGCCCCAGCTTGGAGTGATGGTTGTGTAAACTGCACAGAATCGGAGAGGCTCACTGATGTGTCGCAGAACCTTGAGAGATACCTAGTTGGTTCAAACATGTGTGCAGTACAGTGATCTGACTACTTGGAAAGTTGTGGTCTGTAGTAGCCATAACAATTGAGGGCTTTGGATCCTACTATTCGCAGTTTTATCATAGATTCAAGATTCAAGTTCAAGATTAAAGTAAACTTTATTTTCAGTTTTCACGAATGTACAGGACATACACAAAAACCAAAATGCTGTTTCCCTTGATCCCCGGTGCTAGACAAGCATGAAAATATAAATATTTAAAAATATAAGTACCAAAAAATCTAAGTAAAAAGGTGGTCACGAGTATGTGCAATTGCAATTGTTGTGGACAGTGTGAACAGTAAGAGGTGCAAAATGGAGGGTAATAAACAGTAATAAATAAACAGTATGGACGTAGGCAGTGTATAAACAGTATAAGTATAAAGTATAAACAGAGCAGAAAAGTATAAGTATAAGTAAAAGTCTAAGTATGAACAGTGTATAAACAGTTGTAGCAGTGTGTAAAAAGTGTATTAAAAGTATAAACAGTATGAACAGTTATTTAACAGATTTATATACAGTATGAACAGTGCTGAAGTGTAATCAAGTTAATCATTAGCTCGCAAATATGGGTTGCTACTCTATAAACGTACCAACCAGTACAATTCTGCAGACTTAGTTATGGTACAGCCCCAGGCTTGGTTATAGTACTGCCCCAGGCTTAGTAATGGTACGGCCCCAGACTTAGTAATGGTATGGCCCCAGGCTTAGTTATGATATTGCCCCTGACTTAGTCATGATATGGACACAAGCTTGTTTGGCTGCCGAGCCTTTCTGCATCCCCACCACTCTCACCTTACACTACGCTACCCTTCAACTTTGTCAGAATAAAAACCTACACACAGGGGGGCAAAAGGTGTCTGAAGCTCAGAGAACGTTAGTCAGGGGTGATGCTAGCAAACATACATCTTCAAAAAGTTACTGGTCATTTGGCAAGCCAGTGCTGCCAAAGAGGCAGGCTAAGCCGAAGAGGTCGCAAAACTACAACAAATAACCAACTGCTATATATCTCTTTTAAAGCAACAAAACAGCATTATCACATTCACATACACCACACCACACACCTTGGACTGTCTCCTAGCCGTTGTTATTCCAGGTCTATTCATATGTTGT
>JAOPUI010000024.1:16190315-16206734 GCA_027123135.1 Urophycis floridana
AGGCCTGACTACCACTCATCCAGGAAATCTGAGAGAAAGTATGCCGCCACAAGGGCAACAAAGAAAGTGGTTGGAAATGAGTGTGCTGTGTGCGGCGATGAAAGACATTATGATAAAGTTTACCTCTGTAGGAAGTTTAGGAGCCTGAAACTACATGACAAGACGGCTGTCCTGAAAAGAATCAGAGCTTGCACAAGATGTCTCGGATGCCATGGGAGTGAGGGATACTGCAGGGACACCTTCTTATGCAGAAACAAAGACTGTAAAGGTGAGGGAACCTCCAATCACCATTACTTCCTCTGCCCAAAGGGGAATAGTGGCAGAAGAACCGAGGAGGAGCACGAGCAATGCACCAAAGGCAAGTTGACGGATGAACAACAGGACTTCTTGTCTGGGCTCACCCCAGAGATGGCAGAGAGGTGCAGGAAAGTCTTCACAAACAGCACCTCAGCAGCAACCAATACCAGTGAAACCCAGACTGAACTTCTGGTGAGAGGCGGGCTGTGCGAACTTCCAGTCATCATGATGCTAATGGAGGTCACAGCGAATGCAGGTTAGAAGATTGGGACTTTGATTGACCTCGCCTCGGATACGAACTACAAAACTCATAAAGCTGCTAACAGGCTTAAATTGCGGAGTGAGAAAGTGACCTTGGTCATTCATGGTGTTGGCGGAATGGCCATGGAAGTGGACACGCTAAGGTACCTCCTCAGAGTCAGGATCAAGACACCTGAAGGCCCATGAACTCGTCTGCTATGGGCTTCATGAGATTGCCAAAGTTGGTCCTGAGAGACTGAGGAGATTCTTCCCCGAGGTCAAGCTGGAGGAGCTGAGGAGACCAAAATATGTTGAACTTCCCATCAGCCAAAGGGAAGGGAGGCTTGCACCCCAAAGGGTCAGAGTTGTTGGTGACCTCATCTTGTGGGAGAGTCCTTTGGGGAAAACAGTGGGCGGAGCACACCCCGATCTGTTTGAGGATGTTGAAGTCACCGCCCATGAGTCGAGAACCCACTTTGCCTGGTCCATGAGGACAGCGGCTGTCAAGTACAAGGAACTCGTTAGAGGCCCTGAGACTGAGTTTGCCTTCAAACAGGATAAAGATGGGCTCACTTCCAAGTTCATGACTGCTACCAACCACACATTTCTTCAGTGGTGGTGGTGGGAAAGCATCGGAGCAGCTTGTGAGCCCATGTGTGGAGGATGCCGCTGTGGCAAATGTCAACCTGGCGGAAAAGAAATGACTCTGGCAGAGGAGAGGGAACTTAAAATCATAAAGGGAGGACTTACCTATGTGGAAACAGATGGGCACACAAACTCTTCACACTGGGATGCTAAGTACCCATGGACAGAGGACCCCACCTCGCTCCCCAACAACAAAAGTGCAGTGGAGGCTACATTCTTAAGAACAGAAAGACAACTTCAGCGACAGCCAGAATGGAAAGCCACATATGTAACCCAGATCCATTAAATGGTTGAGCGGGGTGCTGCCATTGAGCTCTCTGAAGAAGCCAGAGGGAAGTGGAAAGGTTCAGTGTGGTATGTGAGCCACCTGGTGGCACCAAACCCACACTGTCACAACCCCAGTGTGGTTAGTGTGGAATAGCAGCCAAAAGTTCAAGGGGGTGAGCATGAACGATCTTCTGTTAAAAGGGCCAGATGTGCTTAACCCAATAAGAGCTGTGCTGTTAAGGTTCAGAAGAGGTGCACATGCAGCCCTTGGTGACATCAAGAAGACACAGACACAGACACACACACACACACACAACAGTAACAAATGCCATGCCTCAGTCCTCAGCCCCTTCAGTATGGTTGGAGGAGCGTGAAATGCACCTACACCGATTCCTTTGGAGGGATAAGCCTAAGGAGGAAATAAGAGAGTATGCCATCACCTGAGTCAACATGGGGGACAGACCAGTTGGATGGATAGCACAGCTGGCTATGTGAGAGAGAGAGCCAACCTCCCTATCTTTTCACATCAAAAGGAGGAACGCAGAGTCCTTGAAGAGGATAGCCATGTCGATGACATCCTCACCTCCCATAACAGTGTGGAAAAACTGGATGTAATAACCTGAGGTTTTGAGGAAATGCTGAAAGCTGGGGGCTTCCTCCTGAAACCATGGGTCCGGTCACGGCACAGTGGGAGGCAAAGAGGTGATGAGGCCCTGGAAGAAGAGGGGCAAGTGACAAAAAATGTAACAATCATTCTCCCAAATCAGATGAGAGATGAAGATAACAAGGCCCTGGGTATTGGCTACTGTGTAGAGGAAGACACACTCTACATGCTAACCTCCATCAACTTCTGAAAGAGGAAGAGAAAGATGAGGAAGGGCAAGGATCTTCTCAATATGGAGGTGAGGCTTGAAACTCCTCACCCACTGACAAGAAGGGAGCTTTTAAGTCAGGTGGCTAGGCTGTACAACCCCATCGGCCTAGTTACACTGGCCAAACAGAAGGGGGTGATCCTCATGAGGAAAACATTCCAGGAGGCAGGAGATGGAAAACTTACCAGACGAACCTGGGATAAGCCACTTTCAGGAAGCCTCAGAGAAGAATCCATCAAGCTGTTTGAAGAGTACGTGGAGCTTGGACAAATCAAATTCCACCGCAGCATCACACCTACCAGCTGGGAGGGGAAACCCTGGGGAATCACCGTCTCAGATGGAAGTGATGGAACCTATGGGGCTGTGATGTATTTGAGGTGGAGCACCAAACAAGGGACTGATGCCCGGTTTATTGAATCGAAGGCCAAGCTGACACCATTGGATCAGAAGGGAGATGCTATCAAGGCCGAACTCTGTTGTGCAGTCTTCGCAGCCAGGCTTAGGAAGCACTTTGAGAAGTATGGAGGGATGGATGTGGAGCGGTGTATCCACCTAGTGGACAGCCAAACCATCCTAGGGGCTATCCAGAGAGACAGTTATGGGTACCAGACCTTCTTCGCCAACCATGTGGGCGAAATCCAGAAGGCTGGACTAGTGGAAGAGTGGTGTTGGATCCCTGGAGAGCTGAATGTTGCTGACATCATAACAAGAGGGGCTTCCCCTGATGAATTGAAGGAGGATTCCACATGGCAAAATGGGCCCGCTTTTCTGAGGCAGCCAGTGGAGGTGTGGCCTTCAAAGTCAGCAAGAAAGATTGCAGCATGTGCCAGAGAAAGTGTTGAAAAACTCCAGAGGAAAGCCTTCACATCAGCAATACCCAGAGCACAAGCCAAAGTAAAGCAAAAGGAAAATGAACATTGGCTTCCATCCTCACCAGCAAGTTCAAAACCAGAGATCATGGTTAAGGTAGACCCTCCTACTATGACGAGCACACCTAATGGTTGGAGAGTTAAGGACCTTGTGGAAGCAGAGCGATTTAGTAGCTTGTCCAAACTGATTAATGTTGTGGCCTGGGTCCGGCATGCTGCCAGAAAGTGGCTGGAGATCAAGAGGGGAAGGAGGAGCAAAGCACAAGTAATTGAGGATGAGAAAGGAGTGCTGGAGCCAAAGGAATGGGAAGCAGCCCTGAGAGACCTCTTCCTCGCTGCCCAAGAAGGGGCCATCTTCCTGGAGACAGCTTTGAAAAGACTGGTAGTATTCAAAGAAGCCGGACTCTTGGTCTGTGGGGGCAGAATTCAGAGTTTTAAAGAAGACAAAACTGCGGTGCTAATCTTACCGTATGCAGCATGGTTGTCCGCACTGATAGCTCATGAGGCCCACAGAGCCAATCATGAAGGAGCAGCAGGGACCCTTCTCAGGATGAGGGAAAAGGCCTGGGTGGTAAAAGGTTGAAGATTAGCGAAGAGAATGGTGGACAGTTGTGATCTGCAGGAAAGCCACAGCAAAGCAATGTAAACAAATAATGAGTGACCTTCCACCTGAAAGAACCAACCCTGCTAATCCATTTGAGTTTACAACCATGGATTTGTTTGGACCCTACAAAGTAAAGGATGAAATCAGGAAGAGAGTCACACTCAAATTCTTGGGCACAGTGTTCTGCTGCATGGCCTCGAGGTCTATATACACCGATGTTGTCAGTGACCAATCTTCCGAGGGATTCCTGCAGGCCTATCAAAGGTTCACATCCCTCAGGGGCCACCCCAAGAAGCTGTGGTCAGACTCGGGAACGAACTTTGTAGGAGCAAAGCCTGAACTTGAGGAACTCTACAGGTTCCTGGGGGAACTCAATAAAATGGGAATTGAAGAGGACACCGCCAAATGCGGGACCGAGTGGTCGTGGAAGTTTCATCCGGCGGACTCCCCCCACAGAAATGGGGCAGCAGAAGCGGCCGTCCGACTAGTGAAGCGGGCCTTAAGCAACTTCGGAGGTGAGGGGACCTTCACATGAAGTGGGTTCAAGATGATCCTCTTCATGGCCGCAAATCTAGTTAATGAGAGGCCCATAGACGCAAGGGTACAGAGCCAAGAGGACAGCGTGAGTTACATTAGCCCCATTTCGCTTCTGTTGGGACGGGCTAGTGCAAGAGGAGATCCAGGAGACTTCCAGTTTGAAGGTTACCCATACAAGAGACTCCAGAGCATCCAGGGAAAGGTGACTAAGTTCTGGAAGAAATGGTGCCAGCTGGCAGGCCCCAACCTCTTCATAAGAAGCAAGTGGCACACCAAGGAGCGGAATGTGTCCAAGAGAGATGTGGTTTGGTTGGCTGACCAGAATGCATTGAGGGGTCAATACAGGCTGGCCAAGGTGGTCAACATCAATGCTGATAAGGATGGCATCATGAGGGACGCTACCCTGTACCGATCAGGAGGCCTCATCAAGGCAAGACTGCAAAACATCAGGAAGGAAGGGACTTGCATCCTAAATTCCTGCAACAATCCTGCACAGAGATGTCAGGCGCTTGGTGGTCCTGATTCCCATCGAAGAACAAAAGGCTGATGAACTGTTGTGACCTCCTTGGGTTCAAGAACCAGGAGCCCAAGTGGGAGGTGTTCAGTCAGACAGCAGAGACTCTGTTTATTATTTTTCTTCCCCCCCCCTTCCCTCTTACTTACATCTAGTTATATTTCCTATTTAAAAGATACAGGGTGAAAATCGTATCTTATACAGTAGATGATGACGCAGTGAAGCGAGTGTGAGAGAGGGAGAGAGAGAGTGGGAGGCGGCCTCATTAGGTGTGAGCGGACAGGTGCGTTGTTTGGTCTGATCAGTTTGGCGTGCTGCCACAGCAGAGTGAAACAAAGCAGATGAGCACAAAGGCGCTATCGGTATGTTAAGTTTATATTGTTACTGTTATTATTTGGTTAATGTATGGTTGCGGAAGGTCCGTTAGCGCCCATTCAGGTCTGCCCCGCTCCGCAGGGAGTCATTGAGGTGCAGCGATACTTTGTGTGCGTGTATGTGTGACTGCGCTGAAATGATTGTTTGACATGTGCGATGGGGATGCCGTGTGATATTTTAGTTGCGTCTCTGGGTTTTGTTGGGACTTTGGCGCACAGCATAGAGCAGTGGCCTAAAGGTTCGCAAGTAGGCCTGTAATAAATATAATGCGTTGTGGTAGGTCCTGATTTGAAATCGTTATTGTTGAGCAATAAGTTCATTAAAATGAAATAGGGTGAATAGATAAACTGTTAAGTTAAAATTGGTAAAAGTTGTTAAAGTAGAGTGAATTCATTAATTGATTCTTTTGATATTAAAACCTTCTTTGTTTACATTAATCTCTAGAAAGGGCAGATTAAAGGGCCAGATTAAAATTTAGTTTGATGGATGATTGGTGATTACTTGATTTAAAATGATTGAAAACACTTTTAAGATAAAAAATGACTTGACATTTAATTTAGTTACTTTTAACAGATTCAGTTTGATTTTGTTGATATCTAATGTGAGTGATTCTTCTTTTAACAGGTTATCAACCTGCATCAGTGACTGAAATAAATACATTTAAGTGGAGTTGAACCGCGTCCTGCAGAGAGCTGTAGACGCAGAGAGCTGTAGACGCAGAGGTGACAAGCTGTGGGAGTGCTATGTTCTTGAGTAATGATGGCGGAGGACCAAGACTGAAACAGCTCAGGAGGGAGAGGACTACTGCTAAGAGCAGCTTCATGAAGCAGGCCAACTTTCTCAGTAAAGGAGTAGACAGCATGGTCGAGGTGGAGCTGAGGGAGGAGTTCAGCAAACTCTCCGGCTGCCACAGGAGGATTCTGGATGCAAATGACGATTACAGGACCAGACTCCAGGAGGAGGCTTCAGAAGAAACGAAGGAAGAGGATGCCGTTCTTGGAGACGCACTAGAGGGCGACATCGAGAGAACTGCAACTGAAGCTGAAGGAAAATACAAAGAATTAAAAGACATTACCCAACAAAACCTGTGGTCCAGGTATGGGCAACATGTGCTCACATCAGCAATCCATGAAACTGAGGAAAGCTGTGACGGGGCTGAAAATCTACCTATCGAGAGTACCCACCTGGAGAGTTATGAGATGCACCTAACTCTTCTAGAGAGGAGGATAGAAGAGGCAGCCAGAGCTATGTCTACCTGGGAGCAGCGGACCCCCATGGAGAGGAGGCAGGAGCTGGGTGGCAGAATTAAGGACTTAAAGGTCTCTTTCGGCCGATTTGAGATGAGGAAAGCTCAGTTCATCACTGCGCGGAGGAGCGCAGAGGAAGCACGGCAAGGGACACCCAATGAGAGGAGCAGGGAACCTATAACACCAGTTGCACCTGCTGTTGTAAGGATTAAGCCAACATCTCTTTCCCTCTTCGGTGGAAATATAAGAGTACCACAGACGGTGGAAAGACTGGGAGAGCCTACAAAGCCAAGGAGAGCCATCTGGATCAGCTGAGGTCAAGAAAATTCAGCTTCTCAACAGTGTTGATGAAAGGATATCAAGGGACCTCAGGCTGCACACCCATAACACTGCTGCAGAGATATTCAGAGTCCTGGAAAACAGATATGGGAATAAAACAACCATCACCCTGGAGATCCTAGAGGAGCTGGAGAAGATGCCTCCTGTGAGGGGGAACCAGCCAAGTTGAGTCATCGACTTGATACAGTTGGTGGAGAAAGCCTTGTCAGATCTCACAGAACTGGGAAATTCTGGTGCACTAACCAACCCCTAGGTGACCAAAGCAATAGAGAGCAAGTTACCAGACTTCATTAAAAGGGACTGGCTGATATTCATGGTGGAACCAAGCAACAATGTCACTCCCAACAACCACTTTGCACTTTGCATTACTGGGATTCCTGAAGAATCAAGAGGAGGTTCTTGAGAGGTTGGAGCAGCTTGAAGATGTGGAGAAGACTGAGAGGCCTGACTACCACTCATCCAGGAAATCTGAGAGAAAGTATGCCGCCACAAGGGCAACAAAGAAAGTGGTTGGAAACGAGTGTGCTGTGCGTGGCGATAAAAGACATTATGATAAAGTTTACTTTACTTAGGAAGTTCAGGCGCCTGAAACTACATGACAAGAAGGCTGTCCTGAAAAGAATCAGAGCTTGCACAAGATGCCTCAGATGCCATGGGAGTGAGGGATATTGCAGGGACACCTTCTTATGCAGAAACAAAGACTGTAAAGGCGAGGGAACCTCCAATCACCATTACTTCCTCTGCCCAAAGGGGAATAGTGGCAGAAGCACTGAGGAGGAGCACAAGCAATGCACCAAAGGTAAAGGCAAGTTGACGGATGAACAACAGGACTTCTTGTCTGGGCTCACCCCAGAGATGGCAGAGCGGTGCAGGAAAGTCTTTACAAACAGCACCTCAGCAGCAACCAACACCAGTGAAACCTGGACTGAACTTCTAGTGAGAAGTGGGCTGTGCGAACTTCCTGTCATCATGATGCTAATGGAGGTCACACCAAACGCAGGTCAGAAGATTGGGAGTTGGATTGACCTCGCCTCGGATACGAACTACATAACTCATAAAGCTGCTAACAGGCTTAAATTATGGAGTGAGAAAGTGACCTTAGTCGTTCATGGTGTTGGCGGAATGGCCATGGAAGTGGACACGCTAAGGTACCTCCTCAGAGTCAGGATCAAGACACCGGGTAAGACACCGGTTAATAGCCCATGAACTCGTCTGCTGTGGGCTTCATGAGATTGCCAAAGTTCACAAGGCTGTTGGTCCTGAGAGACTGAGGAGATTCTTCCCTGAGGTCAAGCTGGAGGAGTTGAGGAGACCAAAATATGTTGAACTTCTCATCAGCCACAGGGAAGGGAGGCTTGCACCCCAAAGGGGCAGAGTTGTTGGTGACCTCGTCTTGTGGGAGAGTCCTTTGGGGAGAACAGTGGACGGAGCACATCCCGATCTGTTTGAGGATGTTGAAGTCACCGCCCATGAGTCGAGAACCCACTTTGCCCGGTCCATGAGGACAGCGGTTGTCAAGTACAAGGAAGTCGTTAGAGGCCCTGAGACTGAGTTTGCCTTCAAGCAGGATAAAGATGGGCTCACTCCCAAGTTCACGACTGCTACCAACCACAAATTTCTTCAGTGGTGGCGGTGGGAAAGCATCGGAGCAGCTTGTGAGCCCATGTGTGGAGGATGCCGTGTTCAGCTAACTGGCACCACCGCTCCCAATACCTCCTCCCCAGCACACAACGGCGAAGAAGGTGACACTGGCTACCACCGACTGGTCGAACATCCGTAGCAGCCTAGTGCACACGTTGAAGGATCTGAGCCTCCTCAGGAAGAACAGCCTGCTCTGTCCCTTCCTGTAGAGGGCCTCGGTGTTGTCTGACAAAGTAAGTAACCCAAGTAAGTAACCCAGATCCATGAAATGGTTGAGCGGGGTGCTGCCATTGAGCTCTCTGAAGAAGCCAGAGGGAAGTGGAAAGGTCCAGTGTGGTATGTGAGCCACCTGGTGGCACCAAACACACACTGTCAAAACCCTGGTGCGGTTAGTGTGGAATAGCAGCCAAAAGTTCAAGGGGGTGAGCATGAACGATCTTCTGTTGAAAGGGCCAGATGTGCTTAACCCAATAAGAGCTGTGCTGTTAAGGTTCAGAAGAGGTGCACATGCAGCCCTCGGTGACATCAAGAAGATGTATCATTCAGTGTGGTTGGAGGGATAAGCATGAGGAGGAAATAAGAGCGTATTCCATCACCCGAGTCAACATGGGGGACAGACCAGCAGGATGCATAGCACAGCTGGCTATCCGAGAGACAGCCAACCTCCTCATCTTTTCACATCGAAAGGAGCAACGCAGAGTCCTTGAAGAGGATAGCTATGTCGATGATATCCTTACCTCCCATAACAGTGCGGTGAAACTGGATGTAATAACCCGAGGTGTTGATAAAATGCTGAAAGCTGGGGGCTTCCTCCTGAAACCATGGGTCCGGTCACTGCACTGTGGGAGGCAAAGAGGTGATGAGGCCCTGGAAGGAGAGGGGCAAGTGACAAAAAATTTAACAATCATTCTCCCAAATCAGATGAGAGATGAAGATAATAAGGCCCTGGGTGTCGGCTACTGTGTAGAGGAACACTCTACATGCTAACCTCCATCAACTTCTCCAAGAGGAAGAGAAAGATGAGAGGGCAAGGATCTTCTCAAGATGGAGGTGAGGCTTGGAACTCCTGACCCACTGACAAGAAGGGAGCTTTTAAGTCAGGTGGCTGGTCTGTACGACCCCATCGGCCTAGTTACACTGGCCAAACAGTAGGGGGTGATCCTCATGAGGAAAGCATTCCAGGAGGCAGGAGGTGGAAAACTTACCAGAGGAACCTGGGATAAGCCACTTTCAGGAAGCCTCAGAGAAGAATCCATCAAGCTGTGCGAAGTGTATGTGGAGCTTGGACAAATCAGATTCCACCGCAGCATCACACCTACCAGCTGGGAGGGGAAACCCTGGGAGGAGAAACCTTCTCAGATGGAAGTGATAGAACTTAGACTAGAAACTCTTGAGATACAAAGATTATGTGCCCTGAGAACGGCAGGAATAGTGTGGACACTGATGAGGGTTGAGTATTGAAAAGGTGTTTAGTAAATAGAACATACCAGCATCCTCTGATGATAAGTTGATGTTACGCCAGTGTAAGATACACATGACTTGTTGTATTCTGAATGTGAGTTTCCAATTACAAGCTCATGTTAACCAGGCTTGTTCTAATAATAGCCAGAGATACAGTTATAAAGTTGGTAGACGTCTTCAGTTGTTATGCAAAGAGAGATGTTACCATACCATCCGGCCAGCGGATGGCGCTAGAGGCCTGACAAGTACTATATAGGTTGGGAATGTAAGCAAAGTCAATGTGATGAGAGCGATGCGTTGATGTGATGTTGCGTGCTGCAATAAAGCTAACCCAGTTGCTACTACAAGCCTCCTTATTTCTAAACACTAAACAACATGAACCACAAGTGCAATATAAATGAAGGTGAATGTAGTTGTCATTCATAGCATGAATTACTCCTGTAGCACTTTTTGACCAGCAGGAGGGTTTGTGTGCACATGAAGCGTCGAGAAATGAACCTATTTGCGAACCACTTGGTTCCTGCCCATCACTATTAAATACACAAGGAAGCAATAACAAACGAAACACAGGTGAGGGGAACGAGGCACGGCTGAAACACAACGGGGCAATCAACAAGGGATGGAAACCCCAGAGGGTGAACAGGACAGGAGAAACAAGGAACCAGCACACATGAAAACCAGACGATACAGAGAACTTTCATGACATTACAGCGATGTAGCTCAGAGAGAGGAGAAATAACGGAGATTCCTGGCTGGACTTGACACAGCTCTGAGGGCTAAATGTCACCAGCAGGAGGCTACGGATTTGAAGGGGGGCCTGCTCATCGCGGGCCGATGTGAGATGACCAGAGGGGCTCTGACGATGGACTATGTCCACTATGTACGCCAGCCTCCCACGGGCAGTGGGGCAGCAGCAGCGGTGCATTCCATATCGGATGGAAGGGCGTGAGGGCGTGGTGCGTGGCATTCCAGAAGGGATCCACTGTGGTCAGGGCCGAAGCTGGGGTTGTTCACAGACAGTCAACTTCTATAGGGTTTGAGAAAGCATGATCACGCCTGGTCAATGCCGCTGACCCTCTCCACGGAACAGTGAATGTCCTGGGCATCTCATTCAGTGGCAGGCTGCTACTCCTCCCATGTTGCGCAAAGGAATGCTGCCGTTGGTCTTTTGTCCCATCATCATCAATTAGGCTACACAGTCATCATCAGTGTCGGCCCCGGGCATAGCTTCTGCGTAGCTACTTGCTTGCTACTTGTACGATATTCATCTTCATTCACATAACCCATATGGATACTTGTGGGTTATGCGTGTGTGCGCACTGTTTCTTATAAATTGTTGAGTGATCAATAAAGTTTTATCTTTTCCTACGATCACCATGACTGCTCTTGTTATCATCACTACCACATGAAGAAAAATTGAGAGATAACTGATCATTGCACTTCTGACTTCTTGTGGTGAGATTTGAACCAGCAACCATGAGAACATCAGTCCGATGCTCTGTCTCTACATTCACGTCGATGTAGCGGATCTGACACTTGTGGAATCTGGTGATAATCTGGTGATAAAAACGCGAATTACCTTGAAACGCATATGCCTACACATGGTTATATATAAAATAAAGACATTCACCGCTTTCTATAACAACGTACAAAAACATTAAAAAGTGGGCTATTTAATTTCTATAATTCACTGTGGCACTGATACAGAAAATACACAAGGTGTCGCTAAAACTGTTAGGTAATCTACATCTCTCTCTCCGACTGAGAGAGACATGAGAACAGACGTCGGAAACGGGTAATTTATCCAACTAGTAACTGAAGTTGAAGTGTTAAAGAGTAAGTCTGGCAATATACACGCAATGCAAGCTGCAAATGTGGGTTTTCTACTTCGCGCGAGATTGTTACTTTCGTGAGCGCGCGCTGTCATCGACGGAGTGACGTACAGCGCGGAGTGACGTAGGTTACGTTTCCGCAAGACGAACGAAGCAGGAGAGGAATTTACGTCAGGAAAAACCTAGTGGCTGCTGCTGCTGGCGTGTAGAAGCTCTCCAGAACAAGTCGTTTGAAATCACCTTTCCTCCCATTGTGCACGGAGGGAGAAGTCGAATCTGTGCATAGGGTTTGCACGCCGAAGACATCCGATTATTATTGAATGCAGAAACGTCCCGATTGATTTTTTGTGTGTACGGGACACCACCACCACCGCACCGTGCGAGGAGAGTAGAAGTTTCGACTCGCTTGTTTGTCTGTGCGGGGCAGGCTATTCTGCAGGAATGTCGCAGAACGAGAGACCCACGTTTTATCGACAGGAGCTCAACAAAACGATATGGGAGGTCCCGGAGCGGTATCAAAACTTATCCCCGGTCGGCTCGGGTGCCTATGGATCAGTGTGGTAAGGAACCCGTTGAGAGCAAACACATTGCGTTATGCAATCGGCTGTGGTATTACGCCTAAACACGTTTGAACCTATTGTTATGTTCTGTTAATCTGCATATACACGTATAACCGTGTACTTTATGTTCTCTATTGAACGTGTACGACTGGGTGCACATGGCGGTGCATGCTTCGGCGCTATTCGCGGCTCTTCGGCGGGTGGGGATTATTATTGTTTTTGTGCATATTCTTTAGCTATTGTTGGTCATATCCTGTGGTGTTCAGAGTTAAGGGTGACTGCGCCGTGCACAATAGCAGTAGTAGCGTTTATATGAGTAGTCTTTTTTGTGGATGGCATATAAAGATGGGTGTTAACGCTTTTAGAACCATGACAAAGTCCATTTATTTTTCTTGCATCACCCACCAAGCAGCCACCCGAAACTAGTTTTACAGTGCTATGTTTGTGTACATGATGCACTCGCAATTCACAATCGCAGCGTACATGAATAGTGCTGCAGGGATTCATTCCTCGCTTTCTTTTGCACGCTACTCCGTACTTTGTGGGGTATCGCATGCATATTTAGTCTACTTTACAGTTGGGGAACCGTGTCACATGGTTTTCGGAAAAGGGCCCCTCGCCCATGCTGGGCTCTTGCAATAGAACTCCAATCGACGATGATGAGCCGAGAATGAGGTCATCCTTTCTCCCGTTGTTGTACCCATATGACTCATAGTCCCGAGATTAGGTGGTCGCCTCAGCAGCCGGAGCCGTCCTTCAGTTAGTCATCACGTAGACCTAGTCACGGACGAAGCAGATCACTCCGTCGCCCTGCCTATTTGTCTTTCCCAAGGAGGGAATGGGCTCGATGATACTCGATGAACGGGCCCTCTATTTGGAACACGATGGGACGTTTGGTTTTGTAATTCAATGCATAGCAGAACATTAAATTTTGTGGATGCTTCGTCCAAAGCGCCTTGCTACAGAGTGAGTGCATCAATTGCCCAATGGGAATATTGAATGGGTACCAAGATCTTTTATGGGCTATAGGCCTTATTCCTATGCTGGAAAAGATAAACAGAATCTACAGCACAGTGCGTGTTGGGAACTTGCAGATAACCTGCACCATCTAACCTGCACGATCTACAATCAATCGATTATCAAATCCAATGGGATCCGACACAGTCACATGTTTGCCATGGGCTTGAACCCTTGTTTACTAGCCATCGCTTCAACTCCTTGTGAAAGTATAGCATAGTACATTTGCTGTAACTGTAAATCCGAGATCAGAGTCGTTCTGAGGCAGCATTGTGGGTTATCGTAAGTGTTAAGATATCCAAGAGGACCTTGATGATAAAGGCATATAAGCCTTACAAATCAGTGAGAAATATATAAATCAAAGGGCTTTGGGTTGTATTACAGTCATACTAGGTATCATCACACACATTTATCCTGCAGTTACAAGAACTCATTTCAATACTTGCTGAAAGCTCAAAATAAAGAGGGGATGAGAGTCAACAAAAGGTTTGTTCACTTGTCATTCAATTTGGATAATCCATTCCCATTCTAATCGGACGTTTTCACGCGTTGCGTCGCGTACTGAGCCTCCCACTACAACTTTGCATTCCCTATACCATGGTTGCCTGGCATTTTATTTTGCATATGTCTCGATGCCTGGTCCCTGGGGGGGCTGCCTATGGCGAGCCACAGTAAAGAATAATATACAGTAGTGTCTTTATAACGATGGCTTTGCCGTGAAAAAAATAACACTCAACAAACTACAATAAAGACCCATCAGCTTATCCCAAAAATAGAGCCACGCTAAATTACGAATGACTCCAGAAACCTTGAGAAACCACACGGTTCTGCTGAAGGGACAACATCTTTTTTTTGCCCGATTACCCGCCGTCTTTTGATTTAAGATGTATAAATGGAAGGTGAGCCGTGGAGGTGGTGGGCCGCGGCAGGGAGCAGCCTCCGGTATGCTGTGCGCCATGTCGCCACGCCGCCTGCATGGCCTGTCACACATTCCAGTTAAGTGGCACTTGTCTCTGTCATCTGTAGCAAGATGAAGCAGACCGGGGGGGGCACACGGGGCAGGCCTGTGTCACCCGGTTCACTGGCAGCAGCAGGTAACGATGATTACCACCCGGCTGCTCCTCGTTTCTTTTCTTTTTTCTTTTTTTAACAATGGCCTCGTCTCTTGGTCTCTCCGCTACTTTTACTGCCCACTTTATAGACCCGTGTTATTGCACTTGCATTCATCTCGGCCTAATTAGAATTCGCTGCTGTCTCCACTTAGAAGCGCTCTGTTTGCGCTTCTATTAGCAGACACGCTTGTGCACACGCGGACACACATGCGCGTGCACCTTTTACGCTCCCGTAGTGGTGCACGTATGCCCGTGTGCGGCGCGTGCTGTAGCTGCGTTCCTTTCATCTTGGTGTTTCGTCTTATTCCCTTACTCCTTGAGCCAGGGAATTAAAGTTGTGCACGGCTAGCAAAGAGTTGTGCGGCATACTGATCTAATTTATTTGTATTTTCTATGTAACCGTGTTATTGATCTATGGAATGTAATTACTACCACCGCCTGCAAGTTGGAAGTGCCTCTGTATGTTGCCCCCAGATAAGATGCCTGTGTGTGCGTGCGTGCGTGTACTTGTACTTGTACTTGTGCACTTGTGTCACCGCGTGCTTTGTCTTGCTGTGCCTTTTTATGATGACCAGAGTGAAAGTAAGCATAGTTCTCTCACGTGCACGGCATGGGATGCAACGTGTAGCCAGCTGCCTCCTTCGATGACTTTCGCCTCACTCTAATGCAGTCTGGGTTATTTATGGAAGTGCCACTGAATATTGAATCATTATGCTCAAATTGGTCTTATGAAACATGCATGCTTGTATCGGGCAAAAGGCAAAAAAAACCCTTTTTCAACCGGTGTTGTTAATGGAGTGAGTGCATTTTCTTTTAGAGATGAGTGATGGATAGTTGTATCCATATCTTCATGCATCTTACATTTTCAAGATATAGACTCATTGAGTTATATTCCACATCTCTCCAATAAACAGTGTGGTACTAGTGCGTGTAATGTATGGGTTTCAGACACACGCACACATAATGACTCTACTTCTCTCCGTACATTGCTGAGGTTTTAGCGTCTTAAAAGTGCACCAATAGGATCAACATGCCTGAGGGCTGAACATGTCTGCATAACGACCGTTGAGAAACAACGATTCTACCTGGGTTTACGTGGTGCACGACTACACAAGTTGTAATCACACAAGGTGTAGTCATTAGCTTTCATTTGAGTGAGGCGAGGGAGACAACAGAGCTGGTTTGTTTGACTGGCTGTGTAACCCCAGGCCATAGTGTGTTCCATGATGCGTGAATTGAAACGCTCAGTATTGACGCCACTTACGAGCTTCTCAACAGGAACTCCCTGTTTTCTCGGCTCTGTTCAAGGGGCCACCGGGTCGCCTTCTGAAATGGATTCAAAATGGCAAAGTAATTGCTCTGGGGCCGCGCATCAGCGGCCGGCTTGCTGCAAATCCTCCAATCTTACTTTCTTATGGTGTTCATGGTGTGTGAAACTTTCTTTCTTTCTTTCTCATTCTCGCTCTCCTTTTCTCTCTCTCTCGCTCTCTCTCACTCTCGCTCTCTCTCCCAGCTCGGCGTATGACGTGAAGTTGGACCTGAAGATCGCGGTGAAGAAGCTGTCCAGGCCGTTCCAGTCCATCATCCACGCCAAGCGCACGTACCGGGAGCTGCGACTGCTCAAGCACATGAAGCACGAGAACGTGAGTCGAACCTCCGGACCCCGCGGCGACCCCGCGGCGACCCCGCGGCGACCCCGCGGCGGCCCCACCCGCCTGCGGGCCGCGGGGCTCGCCTCTCCCCGTGTGTCCTCCCCGTGTGTTTTAGCGCAGCGATGCGTGCGATGCGTTCACGCCAGAACCCCAACACCCCCTGAAGGAAATGCGAACGATCAAACGAAGCACACACACACACACACACACACACACACAGCGTGTAGGCGTTATGGGACACCACACTTTAACCAGCGCTCAAGGGTGTGTGTGTGTGTGTGTGTGTGTGTGTGTGTGTGTGTGTGTGTGTGTGTGTGTGTGTGTGTGTGTGTGTGTGT
>JAOPUI010000024.1:16226683-16242084 GCA_027123135.1 Urophycis floridana
GAAACGTGAAATTAATGGAAGCTAAACGACTGAACTTCGACTGTATTACAAAGGTCTACTTCCGTATGGCTGTGCTTTATATTTTTCTTTTTTGTAAACTTTATACTTTGTGGGATATTTGCGATTAAAAGCAGCTCAATGATCACGGGCATTCCTATGCACAAGTAATTCCTCGCGTGGAATTACATTTTCTAGTTGTTTTTTTACTGTCTCTACAACTCTCGAATCTTACCTGACCTTTTAATCTTCGGTCGGTAAAGAAGAATACAATTTCTTCTTGACCATTGTGTCTTAGTGCAACATATTAGTTAGCAGCATTATAATAGTCTGTAGGCCTACGCCTGATTGAATTCCCTGCAATAATATCACAATGCTGCTGAGAGCCATGGGTTTGATTCCCTGAAGTAATTATGTGTTACATACACATACCTAATGCTGTTTGAGTTATAGCGTCAGCTTAATTTACCTGCACCGTTGGCACATTGTGAGTGTACCGTCTTTGTCACTGCCTTGCCTCAAGTCTACAGTAGTGGGTCAACCGCTTGGCAACACAGCCAAGAAGGCAAATCGACTGAGAAGGGATGCATTCGATGGAACATCATTTTCTGATGCTTAATGCATACCTTGATATCCCTTAACAACATTCACAGAAGGGTGCATCACCGTCTTAATTATATGAATACATTGTGTTAAAGAGGCCAAATACCCACTGATTGGCCAGCCCTATTCCGGACAGATTCAACAAACTGTGCTGTCACCTGACATTGCCTTCTTTATCTCATCTCTCGCGAGTGCATAACGTTTGACTATCTGACGAACATGCTCCTCTTCTTCACGTTGAAGCATCCGCAGGAAGTTGCACAGCTCAGGAAAGCTAAATGCATCCCACTGTAAGAAATACGAAAGGATGTGAACATTATTTTAAGCGACATATTCTAGAATGCAGTGTTGGTGTTCTCTTGGGCCACTTGTGGTGACACTTGATACGCACATTTATATCACCCGTTTCGTTCTCTTTCAGAACCAGGCTCAGGGCCTTTTCACTCGGGCCAGCGCAGAGGCGTAAGTGCAGGGGACATGCGTCGTCAGACACTTTACGCAGATACACTGTAAAAAACAAAATGCTATTGAGTGATGAACACAGGCAGAGCTAGCATTCCACTTTGCCAAATGTAATGTCTAGTAATAAATTTTCACCTTGATTTTGACGCTCTGTTCGTTCAAAAAGGGCGAATTTTGCAGGGTTGTCCACCACAGTGAACTTGTTGAGAAGTGCTTGAATGACTTCTCGTGCACACGTCTGAGAGCTGATGTGCAGGTGCTTGCCACTGTCTCTGGGGAGGTAAAAAGATGTCCTCCGCTTTGAGGCCTCCTGCGGTTGACCTTCTTGTGTCAAAGACAGTTTGCGTGATGGCGGAAGAGAGATTGGACGAGCCAGCTGAAACTGTACCCTTATAAAACCAGTATATGACCCATCCTTATTCTGCAAAAATCATCAGTAAAAACAAGAATCTCAAGGTTCCAAGATAAATTTAGTTGCTTGTACATGACTGAGCAAACAGAATAAATAATGTTATCACTTACATTCACCATATAGTGATTATTGTTGATCTGCGCATTGTATTCTTTAATCTTCTGCTGAATTTCACCAATAGTCAAGTCTTGCTTTCCCCATTCAATCTGTTCATCCTGAAATGGAGGTGACATAAAGGACATATCATTTACACATAATTTAATTGTATACAGTTGTTAAACATTCCAAAAGCGGGCACATATGTATGTTATGGATATATTTCATGTGGACATAGAGATTTGACCTGAAAAAGTTAGCATTAGTAGTAAGGTTAAATATTGAGCAAAAAAGTATTTAATATATAAACAAAGTGAGCAGTTGGCTCCTGCCTGGCACAAAAAAACTTAACAGTTGTCCAATAGTGTCAATAGGCTGACCCACACTTTCTAGTTTGCACAGATATATACTTGTTTTGTGGACAACAAACTGCAAATTCTGCTATTGTAATGTATGGGACGATAAATATAACATGTATTGTAATTCATGTTGTACATGTATATGCATAGGTCATTTTATGAGTAACACACAATGGTCTGTGGGCCAAGACATTTTTGTGACAAAAAAGCTGCGCTAGCATGCTGCCTGGTAACCCTTCCCTCAGGTTTTTCATAAATGATGTTATTAATGCCCCAATAAAAGAAGATGTAATAATGAATAATAATGAAAAATATGTCCTCATCTGCTTTGTGTGTGTGTGTGTGTGTGTGTGTGTGTGTGTGTGTGTTTGTCTGTGTGGGGTATGAGGTTAAAACCATGTATTTGTTCAGCGCATGGACTGAATACATGATCAGCCATCCAAGAACTTCATTCCTATGAAAGCTCTTTTGGGTTGTAGTCTAAGATAAATCTACATCTGTATTGTTAGGTAAATGTATAATATGGCAAGTCTTTCGGAGCTGGTGGACTTAAAAAGAAAAATGTGACATATGAAGTTGATCAAATAGTGCTTGATTTCTAGTCGTAGTACGCTCAGCCATACAGTTCTTACCACGTTTGTGTCTGTTTCTATGGTATCTGCTAAATGGCCTTCTACACTGCAGTCCAGCTGAATGAACGGCCGACAGCGGTAGTGACAGATATATCTGCAGTCTGACAAGGGAGGAGGATTTGCAGTGAGAGAAAGAAACTAGTTAGTTGATGTGTAATATTAGCCTCAGTTCATGGTTACAATATATGACATACAAGGAATCAGTATAAGTTATAGGGCCTCTGGATGTCTTTCACATGTCAAGTGCGGGTATAATCAATATTCCTCCAGTCACAGTGAGGCTTCCTGGAGCTTATTCTCTGAGATACATTCTGTTGATTGGGCAAAGTAACATGAATTAATAGCAGTATGGAAGGAAAAAGTACTAACATACATTCCCTCAGAACAATGTACTTTGGCAAAGGTCCTCCTCTAAACACTCAACATGTCAATGTAGTAAAATATTTGATAAAGCAATACTTTCAGTATTGAAAGTAAAAGTACTTTCTCCACATCATGACCTCATATCTTGGTACGAAGTCACATCCTCAACTCATCAATCAAACAATGTTGAAATTCCAATTTTGGAAGGTCGAAGCATTTCCTCTTGTTGTTGGCATAAAACACCTTAAAGAATAATCTAATGACAAACAATGATTGTACAGCTTACATGAAATATCGTTCAATTGAGTTATTATTGTTACCTTAATTTACCAAGTAAAACACAAGTTGCTCTGAATTCTATCCAAACAAATGTAAACAACTAGTCAAGTCAAGGACCTCATAGTACGTCTGAAATGGCTTCACAGGCTCATTTTATATGACCCCTCCCCCTGCAATAATGTCAAAACAGTAAATTATGCAAATATCCCCTCATGTTAATTAGCACACAAACACACACACATAGTAAATCAGTGCCATAATCCCACAAGTAGAGTTAGTTTATTGGGTTTAGTACTCTAAAAACCTAGATGGCTCACGTTACTCACTTCTGCAGCATAGACTCTGCTTGTAGAGACCCCAGATGAACTCCCCGCACAGGTCACACCAGGTTAGATGGGTGTAGCTGCAGGGCTGGAAGTTGTGGCCCTTTCCAGTGTCCCTTGGCTGGAACAGCGGCCCTTCAACACTGACTGCACCGCCCACCAGGTACACAGCATTGGATTGTAGAGGCGGTCCAGTGGCTAGTGCAGGTCTAGCTGGCTTTGCCTGCGGGGCAGCTAGCTCAATGGGCTCATTAGTACTAAGGTCCTTTAGCTCAATAAACTCACATTTAGACATGCTTTAACCTGGCACCACAGTTTTAAATTCTGTGTTGTGAAGGGCACTCATTGATCCAAAAGAGGAGGTCTTGGAGATGTCTTGGAGATGTATGATGATGATGATCCGATAAGATTGTACTTTGTTAAGCCCAATCAGGATGGATGAGGAGGAAGCAGGCAAGAAATAAGAGGCATGGTTTACTCATTCAGTCCACTGACTGTGGTGCTGCCAAAACTGGCTCTGAAGGTCCCTACAAACATGACACATTATTTGCTATCAGGATCTCAATGAGATAGAACAATAATTCCTCTAATATACTTTTCAAGAAAAGGTATAACAATATTATGAGGGCATATTGTGGGCTACACAAAAGGGGATTTGCTGTATTTTATGTCACAATTACCTCAGTAAAGAGGTTATGTGGAAAACGGTGTTCTGTGCAATATGAATTAGGCCTTTTTTTTATTCAACCAATTAGTGTCGACATTTGCTCATAACCATTATAATGACTACTTTTCTATACTGACCCACTGAAATATTTGGAAAACCGGTTGTTTTCATTTGTTTAAAATTATTATTAGTGCCATGTGTGGGGTGATCAGGTGCTGTAGGCCTTCGTTGCATGAGGTTTCCTGTGTAACTGTATGGTGACTTGAATTTTAACAATCGCATACTCGCCAAGTGGGTCACCGCTCGTTATAATTATATTCACACTGGACGACCAAGTAAACATTTGGACTAGAATCCCCAATAAATTATCTGGAAATGTTACTGCCAGCTACTTTTAGATTTCGGTCATGGTTTGTAACGTAAAAGCACTTTAACTGGCCGTTCACCCAATCAATTGTCACGGGACACTGAAGTTTAATAATCAATTGTAGTAGTCATAGTCACCCAAAAAAGGTTTTATCCGGAAACACACCAATACACGTAACATGTAAGACTTGTTAGACCTTACCTCTTCTGATTATTCCTCACCAATTATATAAAGGGCATTCAAGAGCGGAGTCGGCATCATCGCCTATCACCCTTCCATGTTCTTCAAACTGCGCATGTCCAGTAACCGTGGGATTTAGTTTAATCCGTGTCTTTAGCCTTCATCCTACAAAAGGGTTGGTAAATCTTATATGTGCTCAACCGGAAGCATTGTTTCAATATCGCATAGAAAAGATAGGCATACAAATATAGAAATATTAAAGAATACATAGACCTACAAAAGTTGCACAGTTTAACGAGTGCCGTAGTAGTATGTTGGGAGACTTGTTTACCATAGACCTACTTGTGTTTACTAAAATTCTCTTTAAAATCTTGTTTCAGAGTGATTTTTACAGTTTTCACAAATAGCCAGTTGGTGGCCCACTTGTGAAGAAATCCCCCAGGCGCACAATTTGTCCTAAATTCTCACTCACTGGGAAAGGATAGCTCTGAAGCTCTGTGGATATCATCATCCATGATATAATCTTTATATGTGAGGAATAATCAGATATGGATATCATCCATGATATTCCTATTTGACTATTGCAGTTATAATATCGTAGCCTATAGTAAATATATTCATCCAGCTTTCTGTAAAGGGTGAAGGAGCATTTAGCAGACGCTTTTGTCCAAAGCGACTTACATTCAGTAAATTTGTAGGGTTCGACATGTGGAGGTGGGGGAGCAAGGGGATTGAAACGTCAACCTTACGGTTAGTGGACGACCCACTCTACCCACACGCTCTATCCACTGAGCTACCGCCCCACTGTCTGTCATATATTGTAGGCCTAAAGTATTTTTTTTCATTAAATAGCACACCATTATAAAAAAAAAACCCAAAACCACTCTCTCCCAATAAAATAATATTGGTTTAAGAGTTGGGGTTATATATATTTCTTGATTGCCAATATGTCCGCATCATGTGTGTAAATTATTGAATAATAAATTGTGATCTTTGATATTTGATATTGTGATCTTGTGATCCTTTTCCAATAATATCATCAATATAGAACCTCATCAATAGGCTCATTGGTCTGGGATCAATGTGGTTACAAGGAGATATAAGTGGAATTGTGCAACAAAAAGTGACCGGTTAAACATGGAATTTATTGTTAGAATCAGAGTAGCTGGTATTGATTTGTAGCATCCCAGGCATGTCCAGTGTAAAGTCAAGGGCCTCCCACCACCACAAGAAATCAGTGTTTGCCTAAAGTAGATACAATTCATGATCGGCATGATTTCAATTGGCACTTAACCAAACCCTTCATTTAACTGAATTAAATTAGACTTTTCACATAAGTTTGCTTCTTTTCCCAAAAGACATCTGCCCAATGATGGAATGCAGAAAGTTTCTTGCAATTGTGGAGTGGCAACATATGTTTTTAAGGATTGTGCACTGTTAAACAACCAAATTATCATAACCTTGCCTGGCATTCTTGGTCAGGTTTCTATATTATAGTAGAGTATATTCACACCATAGAAATGCTGTGACAGTGATAATACCAGGACTATATCAATCAATAGATCAATACTAACTAATAATCAATATTGACTAACTGTATAGCCCACCAGCCCCTCTACCCCTACGAGGAACAGCGGAATCAGCCCAGGGTGTCATGTGTGGCATGGTAGAATGTAGCCTACTGACAAACGACACTACGGTGTGGTAGGGGAACACCAGTTGCAGGTCCTGGTTCCGAAACAAGGCCTACTCCATCATCCTGGACCCCCAGTCATCCTGGAAATAGATGTTCTCCATGCTGCAGTCTGTGTGCTGGTACTGCAACTTGACAGCCAAGACAAGCAGGGTCAATAACAGCTTTTTCCAAACTTTTTCAAATTATTTTTAATTTACATAAATATCTTCACATATTTCTCACATAATTTCTTCTTTTAATAAGTTATGTTCTGTCTCCTTCGGCTAGTTTACGCAGACACACATCATTCAGCCTCCTGAGAGGACTCAGCACCGATGCCTGTTAATGGGATGCACTGCTCCCCAAGGACAAACAGGAGGAGTGGCTACGCTGGAAGAACTCGCTGAAAGATCTTCAGGGGTTGAAGATTCCCAGGCTGTACACATCACTGCCATTCTCTGGAGCTAAACGTAAAGAGATGTGTGTCTTCTGTGACGTGTCCACCAAGGCAATTGTTGCTGTCACATATCTCAAGTGACAACTGCAGAAGGAAAGAGTGAAGTGGGGTTCATGGTAGGCAAGCCAACTAGCTACAAATTCTGATCTCACTATTTCTTGCTTGAACTTGGTGCACTTGGTAGTTGAGATAGCAACGGTATTTCTAGAGGAACTGGATACCAAATTGAAGGGATAGCAAGGTGGTTACATATCGAATGAATCAAGGGGATTCTATGTCTCTGACCATAACCCCATCAGACAGTCCAAACAAGTAAACAAAAATAACTATGTTCCTACCAGTCTAAACTGATCATGCTACTAGGGCTATCCAGCTAGACAATCAGCTTGCTCTGTCCTCCAGGCTAAACTGACCTGCTTTCCTCTCCCATTCACAACAGTCAGCCACATGAGGAAGCCTTCATTCAAACGGCGGAGGCCAGGCTAACAGCAAGTGGTGGCCAGTCATTTTCACATGCATGAGCTCACAGTACACATTCAGGTACTGGAGTTGATAGACTGCTCCAGTTTCGTTCATGCCCTCAGGTGCCCTGTAAAGCACTTCAGGCAGGACTGCGGAGCCAACTTTGTGGGGGCCTGCAAATAACTCAAAATTGACTCTACAGGCTGCAACAACAAGGTGGTAGAGTCCAAGGAGGCACATGGCAGTTCAATTCTCCAAATACCTTGTATATGGGTCACTCACCGCTTCCTGGATGCAATGCTTCTCAAACTCTGAACTTCAAAACACATGACGGATGAGGTTCTCACAGCATTGCAGAGGTCATTGTGATAGTTAACACTAGACCGTTGACCTCATTCTCATTCCGGCTGCTCTCCTCACCAAGGTCGGCAAAACTCCTGTCCCCTCGGGTCAGTTTGATGACAGTGACTTCTTTGGGCGCCAGTGGCGGTAAGTCCAGACAAACACATTCTGGGAACGGTTGAAAAATACCTCAGGGATCTGCAGAGACGCCGCACATGGAGGAATGACGGAATGACAAGGCCAAGGCCGAATCACTCTCAATGTGTGTCACCTGTCAAGTAATGCACCTACACTAAATCTCATGTATCTTTCATATTTGAGGTTGTTAATCTGTTAATCTGACATTTTTCAGATGCCAGGCGAGGAGTGTTCCATCTCCTACATCTTATTTACACAGAAACACATTATTTAGCCTCCTGCCTTTAGTGCATATTAACGCCCTCTGCTGGCACAGTACATATGCATTGTCTAAATTCAATAAAGTTATTCACGTTTGAATCTGCCATTTTGAAGAAGATCACATTATGACATCTGCATAAATCTACGTTGTTTATTCCCTTGTTAATGCATAATCTGAGTTTTTTGGTTTATAAACAACAGCTCAAAAGAGCAATGCACAAGATTCATTCAAGTCGTTTATTATCAAATGTGCAGCATCACTTAGTCATACTGTACAATAAAATGTATTGGACGAGGCCCGCTCCAACATGGAAGGAAAATCAAAGACATAGAAGAAAGTACAGTAAAATAAGGGCATCGCGGATTTAAGTAAGAGCAGCAATGAAGAATGAAAATAAAGCAGCAATGGAGAATGAAATTAAGCTGCATTGGACAATATAAAGTGCATGTAAGTATTTACATAAACTGGCGAGTTATACATGAGCGTTGATGGAAGATAGTAGCAATGATCACAAGATATGGATACAGATACATATGTGCAGGAATAAACTGCTTGTGCACAAAGGTATTATACATTATTTTACATAAAGTGTCGAGTTATACAGTCATGTTTCCATTACATGATGGCTGCATATATGTATTTAATTCAGTGGCCAATTGTACACGAGTGACATTGGTGGCAAGCTTTAATTAAGAAGCTATGCGATGCTAGTTTTTGTGATGTGTAGTTACATTAGTGCACTTACTCTACATACTAACCTGTGTAGTTCCTCTTTAATACTTTATTGAACAAAAGTTACAGGTGAGTGCATTTGTTTACATCCAGTGTTTTCATATTTGCCTTTTAATTTAGTGCTCCATCTAGGTGTTGCTTTAGAAGCATGTAGCTACAGCAGCTTACTGTATGACCTTACAGTTGTTACACTGATTAGATACAGGATGTTATGGTCGTGGGTCTAGTAGGGTGAAACTACAATGTTCTGAAGATGGAAAAGTGCATCTTATACTTCTTATACTTACTTCTTACATGTTTCATCAAGACTGTATAAACGTGGTTTACCCGGTGAAAATATAACTTATTTGCCATGGTTGAAATAAAGAATGGCCCAGTGTACGCTATGCTAAAGGAGCCAAAAAAGGGAACGTTGAAGCACTTTTCCTTAGCATTTTCAGCGTTTATCATGGCTGTCACTTCCGGGTCATTTCACTCAGTTAGGAAGGAATCTTCATAGGTTGGATATTTTCTATATTTTTGTTTCATTATACATATAGCCAAGTAACTTATTTTCAATGAATACAAATGCCCACCGCCCCTATGGATGAGTTGGATGGTTGAATGAGTACGGTTTAATAGTCAGAAAGTTACCTCCTATATACTTTCCTAACCTTTCTTCCTTGACCTCGATGGAAACCGTTGTATCATAGCTGCCACGTCCGCTGATACTTCCGCCTAATTTAACTAGGTAAGCAATAAAGACTATTTTACTGCAGCACAGGGCTCGTTCTCCTAAAATGTATCTGTGAAGATGCACTTCAAACATTTTGCGCTCTTAAAGATGTTTTGTAACGATGTATCTATCTTAGGCAAAGTAATTAAATGCCCATGCGCACCAAAGTATTTATGCAATTACCTTTGTAGTCTACATTAATTTAGCTTCGGCGAGCCAACTAATTCGTCCATTCGCACGATAAACTGCATCAATAAAGCAGGTCTGTGGAAACAACAGGATGGAATCCGAGCCATGGATCTATGGATATGCACGGACTTCGTTCACAATACTGACACATGCTGTGTGGATTATATTTACCATAATAATAACAGTTCTGTCACGACCAGGATCAAGTAAGAGTTTATGCCATACATGCAATATGTTGCCTACATGTCTTTTAACTGCTTGTGTTTGATTCATATTTTTATTTATTTCTAAAGGTTTGTTTTCTTGGCATCCATTTCTTATGACACTTGCTGTAAGTAATAACAGGTACATTATAAGCATTGCGCAATCATGTAGAAATGTAGAATGTCAAATAATTAATAGGACTCTTTCCCGACAGTTCTTCTTCATGACGGAAGCCATACTCCTCTTCTCTCCCCACGGCTCCCTCATCGGAAGGTTTCCACACAGGCACAAGGTGCGGGTGCACTGGATCCTGCAGTGTCTGTGCCTGACCTGTGCTGCCATTGGCTTGGTGGCCATAGTCTACAACAAACACTTGAATGGAAAAGCCCACTTCACCTCCTGGCACGGTCTGATGGGCCTAGTGACGGTTTGCGTCGTGGGGCTCCAGTGTTTAGCAGCTGTGCCGTTGATCTACCCCTCCCTTGTGAAGGGCTGGTCCCTTGCCAAACTTAAACGTTACCACGCCACAACAGGACTCCTGACCTACCTGCTTGGCAGTGGCAGCCTGTTCCTGGGCATCTGCTCCATGTGGTTCATCGCATTCGTCGGTGAGCTTGCCTGGTACCTGACAGCCCTTTGCCCGGCTCTGGGCGGCCTGGTTATAATGAGACAAGTTACAAACGCCTACATGGCAAAGAAACGCCTGCAGTCCTGACAGAAGAAACAGTATGAACACAACGTGCTTCAAACAATGAACAATGATGTGAATGGGGCTAAACTTTTACTGTTGAAAACAGCATTTGGTTGCGGTGTTAAAAATAGTTGTACCAAATACCAACCACTAAGCTGCCTATTCTGCTGTGTGTAGCCTATGTAATTTAAATGTATGTAGTTTTTTTTACACCACCCACATTGCAATACAAGTGTTTTATTGTTAAAATAACATTGACAACGGTTATATTCTGTTCCTCTGTGTGTATGCAATGACAATTCTGTAACAGCCACAGATGGGTCAAATAAAACCTGTGTTATAAACTGTAATTACAAAACTGATATATTTTACATCATAAATAAATAGTTGTGGAGAACATCGAAATGAGGAACAAACTACAAGATGCCATAAAACATTATAAAAAATTTAGAAAATTGTAATAAAATAAGAATGTACAGTAAATGAATAGACATACTTGACAGTAAGCTTGACAGCTGCTTACTATCGATTCAGATAGGGAGTTTCCAATTGCCTCATGAGACTGAAAGGGGCCAACTGTATGTACCTTTGTGTCAGGTGGGTCTGCCAAATCCCAGCATGACATGCTTCAACAGACTGTAGAATGCAGTAATGTGTCAGAACGCAACATAGGACCACCCAGTGTCTTGGTTCCAGACCTCCACAAAGAAAATGATTGCATTTGTTCAATGTTCAGTGTTGTCTTCCCAACATAGTTGGTGTATGTTAAGGAAAGACACCCTTTCCACGTTACTAGCTAGCATTAGATTGCACAAGAGAAACACTGCTAAAGGCCAGACGACAGCAACCACAAGGAGAATCGCTAAGCAGCACTGATGAACAATTGGAATAGTGAAACAAGCCATTTAAGAACTGCACTAATTCAAAAATACATTTTTGGAAAAGCTACATCATAACGGCAACATCAATGTGGTAAGGCCATCATTTAAGTAGAAAGTCCGACCCAGTTCTTCTGTAGTCCTACTTAAGATCTGCTTTTCACAGGACACACACTGCCTTGTGCACACTTTGTGAACACCATCCTTAGATATGAGTAACACTTGTTCTCAAGTTCCTACAACCAAAGTTAATGAGTGTACAAGGGGTTGAACTCAAGATTACTTATTGATTCTTGAAAAAGAATAGTAAAAGAAATGCTAAATACTGCCTATTGCATCAGGTAAACAGTAGTTTGTAAGTAATGGTACAGCTGAGGATTGGCTGGCTCCATTTGGATTGCGCACTTGTTGCTTTTTAATATAAATGCCCCTTGAACTTGTTTCATACACCGTCACTGCTCAGTAGTTCTTCTTACTGTGCGGAAAAGGATTTGCTGACATGAAACCTAACTTCCAAGACCTCTATGTTATTTAAGGCTGAAAATGAAAGAACACCAAACTCTCGATATCCGAGCCCCCCTGTGTGATCAAAGGCTTCCATGAAAGTACATTCATCTTAGTTCCTAGTAAGTAGATTCTGTTCCCCTGGTGTGGAGACAGTTATTGTTTGTCAACAGTTTCCATAAAACCTCTTCATCAAACCCATTCTGCACACCACAGTATTAACATGGAATATAAACAATGAACAATGAACCCCTATTTACAAAATATCAACAATTTCATTTATAGCAGGATAATTAAAACAATCGAGACCTCATAATATCCCCTTTTGGATCTCTAATGCGAAACTAGTTGCTAAAATATCTGACCATGGATAGAGGCAAGCTCTGACGACATTTGTATTCAGCTCAAGTGCTTTGCTTTTAGAGGCCATTTTCCCTTCTACATAATGGTAGCTTTACAGCATACAGCATACTGTATGTGACGGTTGACTTAAAAAAGACTCCTACACTAAACTTGTTTTTAATTTTATTAGACTTACTTTATGGCCTTATATTTCACAACAAATTTTGCAGCTACATTTTGAGGAAATCCATCACAGGCCTTTTGAAATCAAATAATTCACACTGGATATCCTGCCTTGAAAAAAAGTCCAAGAAGGGGGTTTGTTTGGAAAAAAATTGGTAGTCCTATCCAACAAACACTTATTCCGATATAGTGGGCTATCTGCGCTTGAGTATTCGAGCTGACCATCAAGGAGTGCAACACAGCAAATCAACTGCCTGCAACAAGGAATGTAAAACAGATCCAGTAAAATTGATGCATTTCTACATTACATTATACCGTGAACAGTACCAGATCCCTAATCATGGTGACTAAAACGTTAGTTGGGAAACTCATGGTGAAGGTGTTGATGACCTTGCCAAGAAAATATAATTGGGAGTAGATTTATAAGATGTATCAAAAAATGTTGATGCACATGTTATTCCAATAATTAAAAAAAATGTCTGTCTCCGGATGCTTCCCAGCTATCGTATGCCCCAAAAGCCCCATGTGGCAGGCAGAACCATCTAAACTACTATTTCCTTTCACCAACTCCCCCCACAACTATTCATGTAAACTGGTAGTGAAAAGTCTCGTCTTTTACACGGGTAAATCACGACTAATGACATGGGGGGGGGGGGGGGTGTGGGAGGAAGGAAGGAAGGTGGTGGGGCTGAGGGCTCAATCACCTTGCCAGATTTCCGACCCTCTATTGACCCATCACCTCGATGACGTCATCGTCGGAGCTACTCCCGCCGTTGTCAGTCTCCCCGGTGAGCGGTGCGTCCGCCTGGCTCAGCGCCATGCCCAGCAGGCTGGAGTGCGGGCTGCTGAAGGAGCCGGGCAGGAAGCTGGGGGCGCCGGCGCCTGGCCCTGAGGAGGGGAAGCCCCCCAGCGGGCTGGAGTACATCGAGGGCTCCGACTGACTGTAGTTGAGGGAGTAGCCCGGAGTCAGCAGGCCGCCCATGCTGGGGTTCATCATGTAGGGTGGAAGGGAGCCCTGCGCCAGCGAGGAGGAGGAGGAGGAGGAGGAGGAGGTGGTGGAGGTGGAGGACATGGCCGGCCTGGTGGACGAGTAGACAGAGGAGAGGGATGAGCACGAGGGGACGGTGGACGGCAGGTGTCCGTTCCCCTGGCCCAGCAGGTCGGACGCCGTGGACGGGAACATGGCCTGCAGGTCGCCCAGCGACTGCCCTGCCGTCTGCATGAAGGAGGAGCCCCCACTGCCACCCATGAGGTACGGGTGTGTCATGTGACCCACGTTTCCCATTAGGGAGGAGGACGAGGTGAGGCCGGCCGCGGGGTAAGTGACCCCGCTGACCAGGGGCATGCCCGGGTAATGCCCCGCGGCGGCACCGCGCTTGCTTCCGAACTGCTTGCCGCCGAGGTTACCGCTCAGCTTGCGCTTGTTGCTGCGGACGTCCCCCGTGGTGGCGGTGAGATTGTCTCTGAGGTCGCTGGGCTGGTAGTGCCGAGAGTCGCCGGCCGGTGCCGCCGACATGTCCAGCGGCGAGGGCAGGTCGCTGGGTACTCCGGCCGCGTCCTCGTCCGTGGAGGCCGCGTAGCGCCTGAGCTCTCGCAGGATCTCGGGGCTCTCGGGGCTGGACGGCCGCGGCGGTCCGTCTGGGCTGTGCTGGTGCTGTGCGGGGGAGGAGCTGCCGTTGCTGATGGCGGCCTGGGAACCCTGCAGGTCTTGATGAACAGAGACGGACATCCGCGCCGTGAGTCGGTGGCAGGAAGAGCCAGACATGATTTTTTTTTCTAACCTCTGTGGCCATACACTTCTTTTCAATGCAGCTGAACCCCCTTAAGGACAGAGCCCGGCCCAATAGTGGCACTCACTGACCCCTTCACACTTCCTCAGCCTGGTAGAGCACTGTAGGGTCGTAATCCAACAACAAGTATAGTGGTATTACTCTATCGTGGTGTTGTTGTTTTTGCCCTCATGAATTTTGGCAATTTCAACAATTGCCACAAATGTAATGATATTGTAGCAATATGCTATATGTAATTTTCAACATGACTACATGAAGGAGTGACTCCAAACGTGGCTCGGGAATGTTTTAAAAATGGGACATGGCCATAATGTTGTGAATTATTGTCAGGAGGACTTGACTACTATAAGAGGACTTGGCTATTATAACAGAGGACCTGACTGCTATAACAGAGGACCTGACTACTTGACTACTATAAGAGGACTTGGCTACTATAAGAGAGGACCTGAGCACTTGAGCACTATAAGAGGACTGCTTTAAGTACACACTATACCTCTTGATGTTGAGGACCCTCCCGTGGCTTGCCGGCTGATCTTTCCAGATCGAATGGCAAAAATTCGACCATCATTTGTCCTAATATAGGTACCTGTGGTAAAAAAAAAGTAGGGTTCATAAATGAATGACTTCAACATGTGAAAGGGGTGTCCACTGGGAGCAGCAGTCACTACCTTTAGAACCTTTGATGACATGGATGCTCTCTCCTGCACCTATTCTGGCCTGTGCATCTGTAGTGCTGTTAGCTCCTGGAATTACAATGTCTGGAAAAAGAAATACATTGGGAATTAATAAGAGCAAGGCATAAACTAGTTAGCTGAAAGATAAATGCCCTTGTAACTACCGATTGGGGAGTGTGTAATGGAGAACGCAAATAGTGATTGGTGAGTGTGTTATGGAGGATGTAACCAGTGAGTGGAGAATGTGTAACAGAGGATGTAACTATTGATTGGGCAGTGTGCTACGGAGGATGTAACCAGTGATTGGGCAGCGTGTTACGGAGGATGTAACCAGTCAGTATGTTTCCATGCAGCAAGAAATTCGAATTTCTAATCGTATAAGACATCGTTCGGACTTTTTAAGTGCATGTAAACACGTTAATC
>JAOPUI010000024.1:16245280-16266131 GCA_027123135.1 Urophycis floridana
GTGTGTGTGTGTGTGTGTGTGTGTGTGTGTGTGTGTGTCTGTGTCTGTGTCTGTGTGTGTGTGTCTGTGTGTGTGTGCGTGTGCGTGTGTGTGTGTGTGTGTGTGCCGTGTTCCGTGTTGGCTACAAATGAGGAAGCTACCTTGTGGACAATAGGAAAACCCACGCAGCAGTGTTCAGTGGGTCATTGAACTGGTTGATGAGTCGCTCCCTCTCCGAGGCAGATGTACTTCCATCCAGCCCTATGGAGAAGAGGGGACAACAATTGCTACGTCAAAATAAACCCTACAGCATGACGAATAAAACTGATGTAGGTAAGATTCAAGTGTTGTAAACCGGCAGGGCAGAAGAGAGTAAGCATATGAAACTAAACAACCAATAAAACATCACCTCCCTCCCTACGCGTCTCCGCTATTGAGAAGTGCATTTCAGGCAACTGAGATTGAGACAGGCAATATGGATTCTCAAACCAATCAGGGAAGAGAGGCTCACTTAAAATGCAATGGTCTCATACAGAGGCGGGCACAGTCTACTCAAAACAAACACTCATTTTACTCACTAGCCGCTGGTGGATGGCTCTGCAATTTTTTATAATTGACACTCCAATAATGGCTCTGAAATCTAACCTAAGTGAAGGACGCACCGATGGGGAAAGCTGTGCTATGCATTGCCATATTTCATGAAGGTGGGTATAATGTGGAGACTTATTCATTCTAAATAATCAAAACCAAATTCTTATTGAAAGATAAATCATTGATTTTTGCTTAACATTATCCATACAAAGATGTTTTAAAGATCAGTTTATGTCTGTGCTAATGAGGTAATTATGAGGTAAATTACAGCTTTAATAACTGATAATCTATGATAGTGGCTACTATGGTTCACGGCCTCACGCTGGGCAGTGGTTTCTATGAGAGCTGAGCGGAGCCTGGAGGACTCACTGTAATAATTGATGTTGCGGACCCAGTGTTGGCTCGGCGTGTCAGCAGGTACCGGTACGGGCCTCTTCGCCAGGAAGTCCTCAATGACCGTTAAGGTGGACAAGCTCTGGCTGGACGGTGAATAGAACAACCAATGAATAAAGCCAGCCAATACGAGTTGAAGCACTGCTCAATAACCTCTAACATGTGACAAATCAATATTACACCATCTTACACATTAAGAGATGAGTTTTGTTGTCATTGACCAGTGTACAAGTACAATGCAAGCAGGTGGCAAGATCTGAGAGGCTTCACAAGGGAATGTAAAAAAAAATCTATATATTATGATGGAATAAATGCTACAGGTACAAGTCCAAATAAATAAATAACAGAATTAGAATATCATCTAAAGATAGTTTACATCCAAAGGTCTTGGAAAGAAAGAACTAACCTGAACACCAACATCTTATCTCCTGTCCGCACACTCTCGTCGATCAAATGGAAAAGCAGTACCATCTTGGCAGAGTTCTCAAGCACCCCCGTCCTGTACCTTAACATTATGTCTTTAGCCTGAAGGAAAAAAACTATTTAATAGTAGTGGCTATATCGTACAAGTGACCTGGTCAAATCGTTGTTACGAGAGCGCAGTTAACTGACTGACTTAAATTGGATCGCTTTATTGTGTAGTGTGAGTATTTGTTATTCATCCATTGTCTTTAACCTTGGCTCTTGCGAAGCCTAACGTTGTGGTTGGATTTCGCCTATGGATTAATCGTGCCTGTCACCAACACTTTCTTCTGTAACCTGGTTACTGCAATAACAAGTTTTACTTTTCCAGTAAAATTGGAAAAAGCATTTTATTGTCGTTTTTTAATCCACAAATAACCAATAATCTATTGAACTGGCGAAATCATTTTCAACTTCTGAGTCTATTAATAGACAGGCAAAATGTCTCAAGGCAGGAAGTAAACAATAACAATCCCACAGGCAAGGCGCCAAACCATCTCAACTGTTTTGGAATTCTACTGATGTTTCTTAGTGCCAAAATAAATGAACAGCACAACTTTATGAAAATGTAAATCTGAAATCATTGAGCAACAACTTCAATCTGAGAAGTTTTCTTGAGTGCAGTGTCAGTGGTGGTGGCGTACCCATTCGTAGGTGATGACTTGATTGGCTCGTTCCTGGATGGGGTTGATGGGAGGAAGAGGAGCATTGGCCTTGCTGTTGGCCTTGAGGCCTGCACCAGAGGGAGGGCACCTGGGGTTGGAAGTGATATCATCCAGGTCCAGGTCCTGTTCACTGGCCATATTCTCCTTCTGCAGGGTCTCAAACAGCACGTCTGGGTGGTTCCAGATCTTCATGGATCACAAAACATAATCTTAATTTATTACAACCAAAATCTGGCAGAAAGGGTTAGAAAGTAGGGTTGGGCCAGTGTGAAAACGTTCAAAAAGGTTTGATGATCAGTTGAACATCAAATTGTACCGGTGTATCATTCTTTACCACCAGATGGCCTGTGCACTCGTGACGCAGCAGGGGAACATAACGAGTTATGCCCGGATGGCACACACTAGATTATTTTTCTAATTTAGAAAGTGAGCAAATCGCAATCAAAGACGTGACTTCAGTGTTAGCAAACATGGCGGATGAAGGCCATGCTATATTAGCTTTTGTGCTAATTCTTTTCAGAGCATCCTATGGAACTACTAAAGAACTACGGACAAAGTCATGAAGACGGCATGAAAATGGAGGCTGCAGCATGAGTTGGGCTTGCTTTGTCGCCATGGCTTCTGTTTTGGTTATCAGTCTTGTGGCTTCACCATTAACTATCATCATGCCCACCTGTCAATTCATACACAGTGTGGCTGTGTAGCTCGGTTTCTAAACAAACATTATGATGTACTATATATGTTGCATATTTCTAATGCTCAGTCAGTTTGCATATAACACCAGAATGGGGTGAATGACAGGGTGAACGATAGGGTGGACGACAGGGTGAAAGTCCCACCTTGCAGCAAACACAGAAGGCCTTCAGGGGATTTAGGCCAAGCCAGCCACTGTTTCCGGCCTCCCGGAAGCGATTCATGAACTCTGTGTAGAGAGCCCTCTGGATGGGCGACAGTCGCACCAGCATCACATGCTCCTCCTTGGATGGAAGCTGGTCTCGCAGCACATCGTGGCCTCGCCTACTCCCCAGAAATATAGCACAACGGACTGTTACAATAACCTGCATAGACCACTTTGAATGATAAGCAGACCATGTATTTTGGCCTTGTACAATAGGAATTATCGAATGATATCAAAATTTTAGCATTCAATATTTGCGGAAATAATGATCCTTATCTATAAAATACATATCATTCACTCAGTCACTGCTCACTAACCAAGGAGTTCTATGTAGAGGACTATAGATTGGCACCTTTTGGTCGGCGTATATATTACATCATTAGCATAATTAGATTTTAGGGAAATTTATAGTTCTCTGCCTTTTGACTCATCCTATGGTACATAGGAGCAGTGGGCTGCTATGTTCAGCACCCGGGGAGCAAGTTGGGGTTCAGTGTCTTCCTCAAGGACACTTCTACATGCTGACAGTTGAAGGAGGGAATCGAACCGCCGACCCTACGGTTAGTGGACTACCCACCTTATCCACTACTGCCGTGCAAACGTGCCAGATCAACGTCAGCTAGGGCTGGGCGTCATAGCATTATAAATACTATAATGCATATGTATTCCCACAGGAGGGAATTGACAGGTGGGAATTTAGTTGTCACAACTCATGATTTGTCTCTTGCCTGTCATATGACTACACTCCACGGAAAATAATATTTTCATAATATTTCATGATATTCATTCTAACACAGCTTTCAGGTCTCTGTGGAAATGGCACCCAGACATAATTACTAGAAAGAGAAAACTGAGGCACACTGCTCTTGCAAAACTTGCAAGATGTCAGCAAAATGTAAGCCAAAAGATGATGATGCTAGGCCTTTACGTTTATATTTACAATTGCTATATAAATACACTGTTTCGATTGATGTGCTCTCCTCTCATCTGGCTCAACGCATGGTGGTATATATGCTACGGTGGTATGTATTTGGTTAGCGATCATCCCTTGAACACTACTTTCATGATGCATCGTGGGATACAATGAGTCCACGCCACAAAATGGTGACCACACTATATGGTAGATGATTTTAGACACTTATAATTAGTAATGTGGATAAGGCATAGATTTTACTCCAGCCCTGAGAAAAGGGCAACTGGATCACCCCGAGCATAAGAAAACACAAGTTCATCAAGCACTTATAGGCCATGTAATGACGTCATGATCACAGTGGTAGCTCACCTCTGCACAAAGCCCTCCAGCAGGCTGTGCAGCACGTGGCTGCGGTAGCGCATGAGGCGCACGTCCTGTGGCGTGCTGTCCACACACTGCCCGTTCAGAATCGGCCGCTCAAACATGTTGCTGAACTCCTGTCGTGTGCCCAGAAAGTCGGGCCGGACAAAGTCCACCATGCACCAGTACTCAATGAGGTTGTTCTGCAGCGGGTAGCCGGTCAGGACCACGCGGCGCCGCGAGCGGATGTTCTTCAAGGCCTGCGACGTGTTGGCGTGGCAGTTCTTGATGCGGTGGCCCTCGTCACAAATCACCACATCAGGGCCCGGCCGTGCGATGGATCTCTCTATACCTGATGAGAAGAGTTGAGATACAATAGCTCTGTTTACCTCATGCGAAGAATGGAGATGCAATAGCTCTCTACTACTTGATGTTAAGAATCGAGCCAGGTAGCAAAGAAATCTAAACGGATGAATCAAGTATGATGATTTCAAGCCAAAGTCATTTTATGACATTCCCTGACCTTTCATGAGCTCCTGCTGTCGGTCTTCCTCGTCCAGGTCAATGATGATAGGCCCGGCAGGCTTTTTAGATTTCCTCTTCCGGCCCATTACGAAGGTCTTCTTCATAGACAACAAGCGGTACATCTCATAGCCCATGAGGAGCACGCCTCCATCTCTGGACCAATCCTCCACCACCTTAGCCCTGGCCACAGTCGTTCTGCAAGGACATACATGCTAACTACTGGATGACCTCTGACCCCCCGAAACATACACTAGGGCTGCAACTAACTGAATATTTTCATAGTCAATTAATCTAACAATGAATCATTCAATCAATCATTTTGTCGATAAAATGTCATAAATAATTGCAAATGTTACAACAAGTTACAGGAGTCCAAGCTGTTTGTCTTAAATGTGCTTGCAATATATATAAAAGCAGCAAAGAAAAACTGAACTATTCCTTTCGTAATGATCCATTAATCAAATATGTGAATTGAACTGCAACATTTAGCAGCAAAAGATTTGTTAAATTAAAAAAAAAAATTCTGACAAAAGACTTGTCAATTAATTGATTAATCGTTGCAGTGTCAACACTAACATACACACAGAGGGGCTGTTTACATACTTGTGCTCATCGTTGAGAATGTGAACTTTGAATGAGCGGCCCGTGGAGAACGCAGGGTCGGTGTCAGGTGACAGGGCTTCTTGGGGTGGCAGCCAGAGGTTGAACTCTGTTAACCAGTTCTGAAGTGTGTTCACCTGGAACATGGGGAAGATAGATGTTACACACAGATAGATGTTACACACAAACATACCTGTGTGTACAGAGCCGTAGCTAAGACATGATCAATGGGAACCCTATACTCACAGGGACAATGGCCAACACGGTGTGTGCTCCAGTGTGCCTCAGCAGGATGTCTATGAAGGAAATGACCTGCAGGGTTTTCCCCAGTCCCATGCTGTGAGCCAGGATGCAGCCAAAACCACTGCTACTTTTATACCTCTCCAGGGACTCCACAAGGTTATCATACAAAAAGCGGATTCCTCCAACCTTACAGATAAGAAAGACAAGATAGATGAACCAATATTAATCCACGGAAGAGCTGCCCTTAAAAGCCCAAGTATAAATATGGCTTAAACTAAGAAAATATAACATGGCAAAGTTAAGTTCAAGAGTGTATTAGGACAAGTGAGTAAGCCTAAGAGAGACACACAGAGAGACAGACAGACACAGAGTCAGAGACAGAGAGAGATTATCGTAAAAGTGCAGACCTGGTGGGGTTTAACAGCCCTGGCTAACTGCGGGGCAAGGTAGAGATCTTCTTCATCTGCTGGGTGGTTGAGGTTGACCAGCACTCGACCCTGGTTGTCCGGCTGGTTGAGTGCATCATTTACATGGGCCCCGCTGCTCTCCTCTGTACCTCCGCCTTCGGCCTCTTCGTCAGCCGACTCACTGCTGATCTGCAGGGCGTCCTCGTCCCCAGAACTCAACTCAATTACATCGGTTTCTTTATGGATCAAATGAGCCGCACTTGCTGTTAAACACATGTAGATTGATGAAGAATTAAAGGCTGGAAGGTTGTAGGAAGATGCAAGAAAGAGATTTCTAAAGAGATTTTTAAAGTAGTGTGATTTTAAACTTCTTACCAGGAAGCTTGGAGCCCTCTTCTTCTTTGTCTTCCTCCTCTTCTTCCTCCTCTTCCTCCTCCTCCTCCTCACCACCACTACTATCCAGGCAGATGATATCTTGCTTGTTGAGCAGAGTGGGAACCAACTGGTTGCCAGCTACTTCCCCTGCCCTTAATGCATTGTCTGCTGATGTAGAGGAGGCCAAGGGAGACAAGAACAAGAACAAGACGACAATAAGAAAAACCCCATCAGGAGATTGTTGGAATAAGAAACAAAATAAAGAAAAAAGGTGTTTACTCATTAGCCAAGGTCAACAGGGGAATCACCTGGTTGAGGTTCAGTGACAAGTGGGGCTGTGGTGGGGAAGTCTTTCCTCTGCTGCTCCAGGCGCTTCCGCCGCTCCATCTCTTCCTGCTGAGCAGCTTTGGTCCCAGCCTCCAGCTGATGCTCCTTAAACAGCTTTCTGTAATGAGACAGAGGTTACAGAGGGCAACGAAAACACTAGATGGGATATATAGATATTAAACAACTACATTAAGTGTACCTGATGTTCTTCCTCATGTGTGTAGGCTTCGATGGCTTTGAAGGTCTGGAGCCTTTAGAGGACCTTGACGACTTGGACGATTTGGACGATTTAGACTTTGGGGTTTTAGTTTTGAGCACGGGCGGCTTGCTCTCACTGGAGTCCTCCGGACTGGCTGGAGGCTGAGAGCAAGACGCAGGTCTCGACGGAGGTATGGATGGAGGTCTGGAAGAGGGGCGAGATGGGGGCTGGGACGAAGGCTCAGATGAGGGCTCCCCAGAGGTGACTGATTCTTCGCCATCCCGAGATGTTTCTGTGTTGTCCTGGGGACTCTCAGTTCGCTCTGTGAGGACAAGGGAACATGGATAAATTCAAAAAAATAATTTTTGTGGAGGCACACAATAAAGTAAATGAAGTCCAGAAACACAGAGGACAGTAGATCATAATGTGTGTGTGTGTGTGTGTAATACACACACACACACAAACATACATACCCACAGACAGACACACACACACACAATTTTCTTTCCCTCCTAGATTGAAGTGACAAAACTATCATTAGTACAGTTGTATACACGCATATAGACTACATAGACTTTCCATAATATAAAATGCTGAGTGCGGAGACGAAAATAATAATGGGCAAATATTTGTGGGCAACTACAAAAATTCTGCTCACCAACGGCATCATCTTCATCATCTCCATCATTTTCATCCCCAGCATCCTCTTGTTCTTCTTCATTTTCCAAATCCTCTTCTTCACTGTTAAGGCTTTGCTCCCGTTCACTTTCAGACATTGCCTCTTCAGACATGGTGTCTTATGGGGCTCGGAGTATTACCGATACAACCTCATTTCAAGATCTTACAAAACACAAAATAACAATACAATGTTGAACGACTTCACCGCTCTTAAAAACGAGTAAATATTTGTTTTACTTTATCTTGGAAAAAGTGCTTTCAGTCCAGAAGATTCAGAAAAGAGAAAATATAATACGACAAGATAACCTATATCATGCAACATTGTGAAACAAACGCCGAATGTTATGGTGTTATTGTTAACAACTGCATTGTAGGCTGCGCTTCAAATAATGCAAAAATGCAAGTTGTACTTCAGTACTAGCGTTACTATGCCCAAGTAAGCGAAGCAAGTCGGTTACACAACAAAGAACGCGCCTTACCAATTAGGTACATACAACGCTCATTATTTATTCTTGCCTGCAAAGGAGTGTGACTGGCTTGCAAGCTAGGATGCGAATGTTTGCTTGCATTATGGTTTGCTGTCTTACGTTCAGCAAATCATAACGATACTTCGCTAACATAAGCTAAGTTGCATCAAGGCTATCGCGGTCAGCTAGCTATGATACATCAGCGAGATACAAATTTCGAGGATCCCGCTATAGCTTGGTTGAAAGCTTACCTCTCATATGTTAATGTTAGTCTTTTCTGAAGTATAGCTTTGTGGTTACAATGACGACTAATCAATTCACAATTTGTATATTTGAATAAATGGACTGTCAAAGGCTGCTAAATTGCCATTTTTTTCCAGTGTGCACATTATATCAGTCCCCTGACTAAAGGTAGGTCTAATCAAAGGTTCCGTTGAGGAATGAAACTCCAGTCAGAATCAACTGCAACGTACTCTGCGGTATTACAATACAATACAATGCAATACATGCTAGTTTCTATCTTGTATATTACATTTTTTTTAAATGACCACTTATCTAATACTAATCTGTACTAAAACCAAATTATAAGAAAACAAAAATATTTAAAATAGAAGTAGAGTAAGAGTAACAGTAAGAATACACATTTGCAGAATACTTGACCAACATGCCTGACTCAAAACTGAGAAAATCCTTGACCCAAGTACAAACTCAGTGAACACAGCCTGGGCATCGAGAAAGGATGCTACAGACAGACCTGTCTCTCAAGAGAGGACTAACTGTACACAAAAACAACTCGAAACTGGTAAACTTGGGAGACGTACAACAATCACAGCAGCACAAATTGTGACTTGCTGTGATGAGAGAATGACCTCGAAACACAACCACCCCACTGGACTTTAATCATCAGCACATTTTTGTCATCATGAACCTGCACTTTTTTGCGCACAATTGCATATATCCTCTACACTGTACATACCAAAGTACCTTTACGTTCTCTGTTCATGGGATATATTTTCTAGAGGACGTTTTACATATTTTTATTCAAAAAACATTTTTATATTATATTATTATATCCATATTTACTACTTATAATACTATTTTAATACTTACTATTACTAATTAATACTACTTACTTTTTTACTTTCATTATTCTCTTCATCTGCCATTTCATAGCCTGTTCCCATCATAATACATATTTTTTTCGATATAAGTGAAATGAATTGAGAGAGTGAGCGAGAGATTTATGACCACTATCGTCGGCCTGGAAGTGATGACGTAGAATGTAGTCGCCCATGCTGTCTTTTGTGTTTATTTTCAGTTCTCAACAGCTAATGCTAATATTATTGATTCAAATGCATCTTGTGAGTATGGGTTTGCAGATATCACTTTTTTAGCTATTGTGTGCAAGAATGCAAAGATGAACAAAGGTTGGCTGGAACTCGAGAGCGACCCGGGTAAGACATCTTCACAGTATATATATATCCGTGGAGATTGCTAAATACTGTTAGCGTCCAGCTAGCTAGAGATGCTGAATTGGTTTGCTTAGAATTATATTGCTGGAATCCAACGCAATAACAGAGCATTGCAAAATCGATAACGTATACGTCTTTTTACATGTGAATACGAGCTAGCAGACATCGCCAAAAACAGTTTTACGGTCATTTTCTGGTTAGCGATCAATACAACATCCACTTAATAGAGCTTAAATACAGTTATGGTAGAATTTTGGTGGACCAGTATTTGCCACACATCTACTGCCACGTGGTGTTCATTTTAGTGCAAAAGGAAGGGTATAATTCAAGCGTGTGATAATTATTTGCTGTACTACAGGTCTGTTTACTTTGCTGGTGGAAGATTTTGGTGAGTGTCACATTTACAATGTTAAAGCATACATACCGGTGCATTTTATATACAAAATATATGGATCATAAAGTGGAGAGCAATAAGACGATGAATAAATGTGATCTTATGCAGGTGTCAAAGGTGTCCAAGTAGAGGAAATATATGATCTTCAAAGCAAGTGTCAAAGGTATGTTGTTTTGTTTTTATCAAATGGTTATATTTGTTCATGTCTTTATAGCATCTTAAAACGTTATGTATTTCAATTAAGTGATTTGCTGCTGTAGGAATAGGCTAAAGTTAGAATACTGATACAATTAAGGAATGGAGTTTAATAAGGAGTTTGACAACAGAATACTGGCAAATATTAGTCTGTCAGCTCAGAATGTATTTATTTCTTCCAGTCCTGTGTATGGCTTCATATTCCTGTTCAAATGGATTGAAGAACGTCGATCCCGGAGGAAAGTTTCCACCTTAGTTGACGAGACATCTGTCATTGATGAGGAAATAGTTAATGACATGTTTTTTGCACATCAGGTAAGAAAGCACATCTATTTGGATAGATAATGGTTCATGAATAAGAGAATAGTATGGTCATTTGTTTTAATTGTTATTATATCGTAATTCTTATCGTATCTTAAAAATGGGTATGGTAGCCCTGTTCTGATCTGATCACAAGGGTTAAAAAGAAAAGGTTTTCTGTGTAAATTGTATCCAGGGATCAATTAAATTAAAATAGCTTCTGAACAGGCCAGGCCAACAACAGACAGTTTCCAGAACTGACAGATGGACCGCCCACCCCTGGTTGCATCAATTGATTTACTGCCCCTAAATGGAACAAAGTGTATATATATATCAGTTGGATTACTGCATTTGTTTTGTATTGAAAACTAGGCAGAGCTTGCAGTGGTTGGAATATTTTCAATGTTGAAAAACAGTCAGAAGAAGGAAAATACCATGGCAACATTTTGTTTTGTTTTTGGCTCATTGATTTGTGCATTGTGCATCATGGCACAACACCTTTTTTTGTTGTGTACAGTATTCACGGTTAAGAATTTGGAACGGCTTGGTGTTCATGTTGTTTATTTGCACAGCTGATACCAAACTCCTGCGCCACCCATGCATTGCTGAGTGTGCTTCTCAACTGTAGTGGTGTTGAGCTGGGCATCACACTGAGTCGGATGAAGGCTTTCACCAAGGGCTTTGGCCCAGAGGTAAGACATCATCTCTCGCGAGCACACTTTCTGACTTCTGTCTGTGGACAAATTCACATCAGATCTGATGAGGTCCTGCTAATAATGGCTCCAGGAAATGTTCTGTTGCCGTTTAGCATAGTTATGACTTCTGCTACATGGACAGTTTAGAATGTTCTTTCATACATTCTAATATCTACAAATTAAGCATATATTTGTTAGCTGGTGGGGATGACATGAAATCATGAGAATTCATTTGAAATCTCATTGTGACATTGACGCAAGATGCCTGAACACCCAATGACTAAAGCCTTTCAACAAGCTTCACTTGTTGCTAGCAAACAAGGCATATGAAGAACAAGCTAATTAACGGGATATTGTTCAGAAAAGAATGCAGTAAAATTATTATGCAATTTTTTTTACTCCAACTTTTAGAGTAAAGGCTATGCCATAGGAAATGCTCCAGAGCTTGCCAAAGCACACAACAGCCATGCAAGGTAGGTAGCAGTTATTTGACAAAGCTGATTTTCATGCAAGAAAACAAGATTATTCTGCTTTGCAAGGCCCTGTGCATTGTGCAAGCGGCTTTCACAAAACTGGTTCTCTTGTTTCTATGGAGACCGGAGCCAAGGCACTTGCCAGAAAAGCAGAATGGAATCAGTGCTGTGAGGACCATGGAGGCGTTCCACTTTGTTAGCTACGTACCCATCAAGGACCGCCTCTTTGAGCTTGATGGACTCAAAGCATACCCCATTGACCATGGTGAGACTCATTACCCATCAATCAGTGCAAGAACTGGGCTGTCACAAAACAATGTTCAGTAAGTCAAATGGACTGAATAAAGTTTGTACAAAGAGCCTCTGTGATATTTTGGAAATTGTCTAATATAGGTCCTTGGGGTGAGGAGGAGGAATGGACAGACAAGGCTCGAAGGGTTATCATGGAAAGGATTGGGCTGGCCACTGCTGGGTAAGAACTGATCAACATGTAAAAAAATAATCCTGGTTTGATATCCACACTTATTGTAAATGATGATGACTCCCATGTTCACATTGATAATGGTTTTGTTCAATTCCAGTGAACCATACCATGACATCCGCTTCAACCTTATGGCTGTGGTACCCGACCGTAGGATCAAGTATGAATCAAAACTGGAAATTCTCAAGAGAAATCGACAGACTGTCCTGGAAGGACTACAACAGGTTTGAAACAATCAAGGCTGCTTCCATTAAGTCTTTCGCCAAAGTTATATACTGCAGAGGCCCCACTGAGGTGTGAGGCCTTTTGAAAAATTACAAATGAATGCAATCCTACAGGCTCAAAACCATTTCTAACTCCATGGAATGTTGTCTAGTTCTTGGCAACAGATAATTTCAAGCAGTTGTACATTATTGTCTAGTTTTGAGGTGTGTTGCCTTTTGAAAAATAAGTTAATCAAATTCTACAGGCACCGCACCACCACTGTTACTTCCCAGGGAGTGTGAACTTCTCAAGATGGCTGCAAGTCATTGCAAACTTCTCTTCCCTGTATAGTTTTCAATGTTTAAACCTTAAAAGGCATCTCAGCCAGATAACAATGAAACACAACTTGGAATGGAAGAAAAGGCGTTTTATTTCTTAATCAGCCTGCAATTCAGACTGTAGCCCATGGAATATTCATTCAATTAAACAATGATTAGATCACATACAATTCTCCAAGTAAACTGAGTCAATTGACATAACTTCACTCAAGAAATGACTATTTTATCCCATCAATCCCATAATGATGGGGTTCCTCTTCCCCAGTTAATCCGGCTCACTCAGCCTGAGCTGGTCCAGGACAAGAAGCAGCAGGAGTTATCTGCTGATGACATCAAGAAGGAGGGAGACACCGAGCCGGGCCCCCCCCAGGGAGCCCAGCAGGCTTCCACAGGTGCTTCCCTAGTCGCTGGTTCATGAAAGGGTGGAATTTGTTTGTTTTAGAACACATACATTTAAAGTCTTGTTATGTTGTCATTTGAGTTATGGCAGAGGTGATATTCTAGAGTCTACGTTCTGTGATAATAAGTTGCAAGTCTGAACTTACTATCAAGTTAAATGCACTTCATTATCACAACATTAAGGGTTAGGGTCATTACAGTCAGGGTACAGACCATTAAGGTCAGGGTAAGGATAGTTAAAGTAAGGGTAAACTCATCTAAATCATCATATGAACGTAGTTGAAGATAAAAATCCCTAGCACACACCTTGACAATGAATTGTTTGAGAGAGTCCTCACCATGTGAAAATGTTGTGACCTTTACATATATATTTACATATATACCATGTCTTTCCTCATGTGTGTCACAGGTGATCAATCCCAGGCTACCTTTAGTCCCACTGGCAGTGCTAAAGCTATTAGCAAACTCGGTGGCGACATTCCGGTAGTCACCTGTCCCAACCCCATCGTCCAACGCCTCCCTGCTTTCCTTGATAACCACAACTATGCCAAGTCCCCCATGCAGGTAGGGATATGGGAAATAGCATCTCTACCAGGTGCACACTTTCGTTTTTAATCTAATATGCAAGTTTCTGTGATGGACAGGAAGAAGAGGATCTCGCTGCTGGAGTGGGTCGCACTAGGATAGCCAGCGCACCTAAGCCACCATACTCTGATGATGAGGACTATGAAGATGAAGAAGAAGAGATTACTGGTGCTGCAGGAAAATCCAGCAGGTAAGCTATGCAAGATATTGTTCATTTGGGCAATTGCCCAAATGAACAAGACCAGCACTGATTTTGTAAAAATGTGTGCCAAGAAATCCTGCTCCATAGTTTTGTGTTGTATTGTATGTATTATTAGGGCAACATTTTAGACACATTAAAATGAACATGTGTTTCATCATAAGTGGTGATATTAAAAGGGCTCCTTCAATAGAGTAGGAACCCCATTGTCAATTGATGCCACGCCCGTGTTTGGTCACCGTCGAAGGTTTAAGAGGAAGGCCAGCCTGCGGACGCGATCGGGCCGTGTTGGCGGCGGGATGGAGAACCAGATCGCCCTCAGCGTGCTGGCCGAGAAGCTGAAGAAGGAGGTGCAGCGGAAAGACGCCCTGAACACGCCACTGTCGGTGCGCACGGAGGGCCGCAACGGCGGCGTCAGCATCACGGCGGCGTCGCAGCCGTCGCCCACGCCCAGCAACGAGAGCACGGACACCGCCTCCGAGATCGGCAGCGCCTTCAACTCCCCGCTGCGCTCGCCGGCGCGCTCTCAGGCGGCCACGCGCCCGTCCAGCCCCGTGGCGTCCCACCTCTCCCGCGTGCTGTTCGGCGAAGACGATCTCCTCCGGCTGGACCCCAGGCACAATCGCGCCGTGCGAGAGCTTGGCCCCTCGATCTGCATAGCGCTGCTGCACTTACAGGACGACGGGGTCATCTGTTCTCTCCCTCCATCTGGTGGGTACACGGTCGACACAGTTCGTTAGCGAACGTGGACTTAATTGCGAAGACCATTCACGATGACACTTCAATCTGTCCCCCCGTGTTCACTGCAGCTCGGAATGGCCCTTAAGCACGCAGTTAATATGAAATGTCATTGAATGTGAACGCAACAGCTGAGCTGCCTTTTTTCTTTACAGTGGACTCCTCTGTCAACGGGCCCAAGCAGCCCTGCGTGCCCAAGAAAAAGAGAACGGACAAGGAACAAGGAGGAAAGGCAGCAGCAGAGGATAAGGAGGTGGAAGGCAGTGCCGAGGGACCGTCTATAGAGGTGAAAGAGGAGGAGGAGGACTGCAAGGACGGAGTGGATGTCAAACCCAGCAAGGAAAAGTTGAACCCTGGGGAGGCCGTTGGAGTCCAGAAACCACCTGGAGATAAATATTCTCCAAAGGTACGTTGCAAGGATTTACGTTCATCTGGTGGTCTGTCGGTCAACATCGTTTTGCATTATTACTGCTCACATTCAGCAAGATACTGCAGTCAATCAACCAATTGTTTTTATTGTTAATTGTTATGTTATTTTTAAGTTGTGTATTTTGTGAAATTATGAAACTGGAGACTGTTTTTTCTTCCCCTCTTTCAGGAACTGCTTGCTCTGCTTAAGTGTGTGGAAGCTGATATTGCTAATTATGAAGTTTTTCTCAAAGAAGAGGTAGAAAAACGGAAGAAATATAAGGCAAGGAGATTTCTTCCTGAAAATATTGACGAATTAAAATGTCAGTCTTCTATGATCTAAATGCTGATTTATTTATCTTAACTTAGATTGATGACCAGAGGAGGACCCACAATTATGATGAGTTCATATGTACCTTCATATCCATGTTGGCACAAGAAGGTAAGCCTGAATGAACAATTCAGATTGCTATTTTATACATTTTCTCTGTGATTTTTAGTATCCCTGCATCACGGGTAGTCAACGCTGACTGAAGACAGCAGCCATTTGTGGAAATGAAATGTCTCGCTTTGTGTGTGGGTTTCTTTCTCCACCCACAAGCAATTAATTTGTATTACACAACGTCTTTTGCTCTACTGTTTGGTTGAAACTGTTAGAATATATCTTGGGTTTCATGTCGCTCCCATGCGGTCCACAGGCATGCTGGCCAGCCTGGTGGAGCAGAACATCTCGGTTCGGCGTCGCCAGGGAGTGAGCATCGGCCGACTGCACAAACAGAGGAAGCCCGATCGCAGGAAACGCTCAAGACCGTACAAAGCCAAGCGGCAGTAATTAATATATCTATCAAGATATATCTCTGTATTTATATATAGATATATCTATAGATGTACTGATATAGATATATCTATAGATGTGTGTGTATATAGATATAGATGTCTATCATCTCCTATAGGTGATGAAGCATCAAGCAATCACTGCAGAGGAGGGGGAATCGGTGCACTTCTGTAAAGGCTATTTGTTGTATTTGAAGGTGGCCTCATGTTCGTTACAAAACTGAATCATGCTGTCATTTCTTTTTATATGTATGTGTATATTATGCATTACAATTTTAGGTTTCATGTATTACCTTCAAGTTCTGCCACTTTTAAGAGGCTGTCAATTTTACAAGGCAAATATTGAATTGCTGTAATGCATTATGCGTTCTATATTTCCTTTACAGAGAGAAGAAAATGAATTAATTGGTCTGAAGGTCATTTGGTATTTTGTAATCATGTTCTCACAGTATAGTTTATAATCAAGGTATTGGAACCTCAGAGATCTTTGCCTGAACCGGGTCTTTTTGACTAGAAGGTGTATATTTCCCATTTGGGTCCTGTAAATGAATGATGAACTGTCATCTTATTTTTGTACCTGACAGCGCTCTCCATATTGAGCGGTGGTTAATTGTGTGCATCTGTGTGTTTTGTACATATGTATGCCAGCTTAGCATCACTTGCACAGTGGGCAAGGTTGCGTTTGTCCTTACCAATTCATACTAGAATAAACTGAATGAAAATGTGCTCATTGTTCCATTTTAGTTATTTATATATTAGTAGTTTTTATTTAATAGTTTAATTTTAATTGCAAACTACAATTCGGTTTTTAATTAAACTAGTAGCATAGCATTTTTTAAACAACTGATATGACAAAAGGTTTTTTTTTCTGTAGTGCTAGTAAGAGCACCATAGTATTAGTAGGTCCTTAAATTTGGTTGGCCCTTATATAGGCTATTATTTAGTAGCCTACCTTATAATAAGTTAACAAAAAGTACGAAACTTTGGATGCTATAACAGATCACGTTTTAGTTCGGTATACGATTTGTTCATAAGCTCTCAATGAACAAGAACTACTAACATGTTTAAAGTACACAAATACGACTCAATATCGTCTATGATCGATAACTCATAACCTGAAAACGCAAACAATCCAGTACAGTGTAATGTCTGACTGTGAACGCGCGCGCAATCAGGCGCTCTTCACCCCCTTGCGTCAGCGCGCTCTTCCGTCGACGCGCCTGCTCCGTATGGGATGCTGAATTGTAGGTGATGATGGCGGAAGGGGAACAGCGTCGAGTTTGATCAGAGTTCTTCTTACGGCTGAAGAACCATCTACATCAGCGTTTCTGCCCATCGAAACGTACCGTTAAAAGATGGGGAACGAAGCCAGTCTCGAGGGAGAGGGACAACCGGGGCAGGCTGGCTCGGCTGTCCCTGCAGCGGGGTCTCAGACTTCCATTTCAGCACCACCGGACTCTGGACAGCTCACCAAGCCCAGCAATGGTGCGCCAGCCGGAGGAACAGGGGCTGGACCCGGGCCGGGGATTAACAGGTAGTCACAATATAGGACATTTCGTTGTAAAACAGACAACCGGGGAAGGAGCCCGTGTCACGTTACCATTATAGGTTACAAGTTTGTCACATAAGGCATTTCGGTGTATGAGATGGACTTCAATGTGTGCTTAATTATTTATTTCAATATCCTTGTCAACACAATTGACTATCCAGTTTAACACCGATTTCTCACTGTAATGTCAATGCCGTTATAAGGCGCGCACCGATATTGATTCACCATTTTTCGTAGACTACGAAATGTGTCCTACAAGGTAGTAAACAATGCGTAAATATAGCCTTAAAATTTGATAAATAGGCCAAAATGGAATTTACACGCCCGTTCCCGTGGTTCTTGTACTGATGCATATTTGTTGCCAGGAATACTATGGAAATCGAATAACATGTCCATTAACATTTCCGTAGGCTACCTATCGTAGCAGACTGCTGCTTTATAACGAACTGATAATGTAGCCTATATACCATTTAGCACTAGCCTACTGTTTTCACGTTGGATGGTTGTGGTGGCGATACTACGTGGTGTCCATTTTCCGAGAATGATGATATCACCTTCTCATCATCGGCCTAATAATAATAATGCTAGAAAACGCAATGACGAGCATTGTGATTCACCCTCGTTTCTATAATGAAGCCCTTGTAACCGGATGGGAGTGTTCACTTCCAGGATGACACCACATCCCTAGAAGAACATAGTCGTTATGTCGTTTGATGAACGACTATACCTGTCTGTATCATTCATACGATCTGAGAGTAAACGGGCTATCTTTAGCATGCCCCTATACTTGTAATAGCGTCCCATCGACCCACACCACAAACCGTAAGGTTGTGGCGTGGCGTTATTTTCCCCACTCATTGATATGTAGCCACCTTATTTGTCTACAATTTTGTTCTGCATTATTAGCCTGTATTCCGTTTCTGAATATATAATAATAATAATGTGAGTAACGCCGATAAACACAACCCAAGTTCGCGGGTTAACAGTTCAATAACCAATAGAAATGTACACAATTCACTGTAACTTATTCAATTTTAATAACACCACATGTTTCATAGCCCGCTTTCCTCCTTCCGCTCCCCGTTGTTCGGCTCCAGCTGCTCTGAGCGTGGTCTCCACGAAGAGACCGCTGCTATTCAAATACGAAATACATAGGCCTTAATAGGCCTCACGCGCGCGATCTGATTCGTGATTGGTTTGATGAACTGTTAATTTAGTTAACTGTAAATCACCTGATTATTCACGCGATGTGCATATGTTGTTCACGTGATGTGCACATGATTTTTGTCCATAACAAAATGACACGTCTTGTTGCCTACATTTAATGTTCCTATTGATTAAAAAAAACTACATTACCAATTACCGATGCTGATTTGGTAGTGTTTTTTTTTTTAATCCAACCAGCCTCCAATTGCTTATAGCAGTGGGCTAAATCTGCCTAATAATAAAAACAGGCTCATATAGACACATTTTCTTATAATTCCAGAAGAAACCAAAACAGCACAGAAATGGGATTTTTTATTTAAGCAATATAGCATGTGTGAGTGTGAGTGGGGTAGGCAATGAATAGCCTACCCAGTAAGTAAGTAAGGTCAGTGGGGCGTTTGCTCAAAAAAGGTTGAGAACTAATTGGCTGAAATTTAAATATTTGTCTGTGGTGCTTCAGTATATAGATTTTAATCGCCAAGGCTAATTGTTGGATGTATAGCGTATTGATTATGAACTGCTAAATGAGGTGTCACGTTGTTAAAAAAATAACACACACCCTTGGATCATTCTTGACCAATCGGGATCAAGTGTTTAACAATACTGCGGTATAAGATACTTTAACAACCAGTTGTGATGTCACAGCCCTGTCCTCGTAAAAGGGAATTTACGGTCACTGTGGCACGCACAGTCTATGCACGGCCATGCCATTTATAGGCGCCGTTTAGCCGTAACGACGCTGTGAACCGGCGGTTTGCGCACGGCGACTTTGTTTACGGGGACGCAGACAAGAGACACACACACACACGCACAGTTAAAACCCGCGGAGGTTCTTCAATGAATAGAAGATTTACTGGCAGTTTACTCTTGTAGGCTACTGGTTTTTTTTCCTATCCTGGGGGGCCTCTAAGGCCAGAGAGAGAAGTTTTTTATACAACACGTTACCACTGTTTTTTTTTTACTTCGACGAAATGTGATTATGTTCTGTCATAATTGTACAGTCTATTTTGATTATACATAATTAAATCCAACATTACAGTGAGCAAACTATAGGTATGTAGTGTGGTTATGGGTGTATGGTGTTGTCACGGGTGTAGTTATGTGGTGTTGTCGCGGGTGTAGTTATGTGGTGTTGTCACGGGTGTAGTTATGTGGTGTTGTCGCGGGTGCAGCTATGTGGTGTTGTCGCGGATGGCGGTGTTGAGTAGCTATGCACTATTAGCTACTAGTAGCTATGGGGCCGCCTACAAGTGGGTGAGATGGGGGCAGGGTTGTGGTGGTGCTTGGGTCTGAGGAGCTGGGCTGCTGGAGGGCCAGCACTGTGGGGTCCTGATACTCAGTGCTGGGTGTGACGGTGCTGTATTCAGGGGGTCCGGAGGGAGTCTGCCTCTGCAGGAGCTGTAAGATGGCCTGGATGTCCACCGTCATCTGGGACTCCAGTCTGGGGCAGCAGGGTCGCGGGATTGGAGAACACAAAGGATTATTTCGTATGACAAATGTAGAAAGTATGCATAACACGTGCATGTACATTTGCATGGGTTTTGTAATTGATCAGGTTGAACACATCTTTTCAATGTTTGCTTGAACACAATGAAATAAATGCTAAATATTATATACTAAATATTATACAAAACATGTTACTAAATGTTATACAAAACAAGCAATGAAATAATTGTTGCCATCAAGCTTTCAGCATCATGCAGTTGAAAAACAATATTTATTTAATAAGCCACGCTGACTGCAGTTTCTCCCTCTCCGGTCATCAATATTTTGAATATGGTCATGATAGGCTATAAGCCTATGTGGGAGTAGTCGGCTATTATCGTGTTAACTGTTGTATTCCTCGTTACCAAATCAAATCCCCTCTGAGGCAATGTAACAACAATCAATAAAAACAATGTAAAACATTCCCGTCAGGATAGTGCTAGTGACAGCTTATGTCCACTAGAGGGGGCCACACAACAACACCTGAGTCAACTCCAGGTCGTAGCGAAAGCCGTTTGGCTTTTTCCAAGTGTCATGCCACCGTGACGAATGAGTCAGTTAACATTAATTTACAAGATTTTCTCTCGCCGTCACACCCCAACCGCCCTTGCCAAACTAGCACCTCCAATTTAGGAGAATATGGACAAGTTTTCACACCTCCTGCCAGTAGGAAAGCAAAATGCCTGCCATGCTTTCATTGGGTGTCAGTGGTGGCAAGTTACATCTTGTTTCTTTTCTAAAACACACACACACACACACACACACACACACACACACACACACACACACACACACACACACACACACACACACA
>JAOPUI010000024.1:16287575-16298122 GCA_027123135.1 Urophycis floridana
TATATATATGGAGTGAAATATGTTTATTAGGATGACAGTATGGAAACGGAAGGCATGGAATTGAAATGAGAGCAGTAACCAATGCATGAAGAATGCAGGTCAATTCCCGTGTTCGACATTGTTTCACAATATTTATCATCTTGCAGCATCTAGTATGTTTCATATTATGGAGGAATTGGTTGATGAAAAAGGGTTGTTATAGGTTATAGATTGTGACGATGCTCCTGTTAATTGTTGTCTTCATGTCTATTAACTCTAGGTCCAGGAGTGGCTGTGTCTCAACTGTCAGATGCAGAGAGCTTTGGGGATGGACATGACAACACCTCATTCCAAGAGTCAGCAGCAGATCCACTCTCCTTCCCAGCCAGCCAAACCCCAGCTGACCTCTGATGCTCCTCCTCAGTCTGCACCCCTGTCTACACAGGCCCAACCCCAACCTAAGACCCAAACTCCTTCTCAGCTGCAACCTTCCCCACAAGCCCAGCAAACTCCGGGCTCCAACAGACAGAATGGTGCGGGTGCAACCGGGCAACATCAGCAACAACCTCTCAAACTGCCCCCAGGAGCAGTCCCTCTTCCCGGTATGGCCAAGGCCCCTTCCCAGCCTGACCTGTCCCGTAACCCCCCAGCACACCTGAGCCACAACCCACGACAGGACCAGACCCGCAGTGCTGGGAGCTCCCCATCCCGACAGCCCCCGCCTCCAGAGCAGACTTTTGGCAAGCTGTTTGGCTTTGGTGCCTCTTTGCTCAATCAGGCCAGCACGCTCATATCAGAGACCGCCCAGCCCCCACAACAACTGCCAAAACCAGCTCCTAAACCCGCTGGACCACAAGGTCAGGCTCCTGCAGCTGGCAAACCCCCGGGGCCTCTCCATGCTCAACAAGGGCCCCATGCTCCCCCCCAACAACAACAACAACAACAACAACAACAACAACAACAACAACAACAACAACAACAACAACCACAACAACAGCAACAGGCCCACCCGTCTAAACCCAAAGCATGTTGCCCCCTCTGTAAGACCAGCCTCAACGTCGGCAACACCGCACAACAACCCAATTACAACAATTGCACCCAGTGCCATTCCCAGGTGTGCAACATGTGTGGATTCAACCCCACCCCTCACCTTGTCGAGGTAAGATTCTTCCTGCAATGTATCACATCTATTTCCTCAGGGACACACACTCACCAAGGAAGATTGTATCCATTTTATGCAGGACTCTCAGATCAGAGCTCTGCTCTAGATTTTTGGTGAAAAAAAATGCTGGGTCAGAGGGCAATCTGTGTGCTGTTTAAAGAATATCTTAGGGTTTACCTGGGTTTATGGTGAGTAGATGGGAGGAGTATTATTTAGTCTGATTTGATTTGGCCAGTGGTTAGAAGTAAAGTTCCAAGCTCCATGGACAGCAGTACCGTTTAGAAATGGCTTTACTTGTGATATATATTGGGATATTCACTTTTGGAAAGCAAACTGACTCCATTTATAGAGCATATTAACTTAAAAATGAAGAGGGACAAGATACATGCAGTCTATTATGGCTGTATTTGGCTGACTCCCGCTATAGTAGCCACACTCCCTGAGCCTTGGCAATTGCACACAGATTTAAACTCTTGATTTTTTAGTTCTGTAGCATATGAGGCTCCTGGGATATTCTCTCTCTTACCTAACTTGGCTAGTGTGTGCTGCAACGTGCAGACATTTTTGAAAGACTCTTTAAGGCGGATACTTGAGCTTGGGTAGTTACCATAAGTAAACACAGGCTTTTATCTTGCTAGCTTGCATTAATTCTTTACACTGTGTTTACATGAAAGCCCATGTGTGTCAGATGTTTGTCCTGGCTCTCCTGGTAAAAAATGCCCAGAAACAGAAAAAAAGTAAAAGGAACAACATTTTAGATGTTTTTATTTCAATCTGAAGCTCCATGAAATGTTACTCACACTACTTTTTCCTTCCTCTCTAGCCATACTTTTCTTCTCTCATTCGCCAGCTAACTTATGTTGACTGGGGTTATACAGTACCCATAAAATATTACAAAAAAATTACAAATTTCTAAATTGTATTCTAATTAGAAAAACACTACCAGGAACATTTAATCAAGATTCAAAATGAAATAAACACTTTTAAATGTAGCTCTGTTGACTCACATACAACATCATCCATTTGGTCTCAGTGAGGTGGGCATGAGGTGGTGTGACATTCGATAGCCCCTTTTACACAGAGATCCTGCCATTTTGCGAGGAGATCCGTCATTCTGCTGGCTTTGCTTTTGAAACAGAACCAAACCAAGGCAGCGTAATGCCGCCCCTGTGTGCTTCTACAGAGCATGCCAGCATCCACGGCACTGGCGTGACGTGTAACAACATTCTCGGGGAGCAGCAGCGTCGCTTTCTAAACAGTAATGGGCGTAAACTGATTGTAGAGATGCTTTCGCTAGCCGTGCACATTTATACCGCTAATTAATTGAAGCAAAGTTGCTGTGCATCGTAAACAAGTCTACAATAAGTCTAAAACTACAATGACGGATTTGTACGAGCAACATGTTTGTGGTAGATCAGCTGAAACAACAATGCCTCCATTCCTTGATCTTACAGTTTACATGATTACCACATTAAACAGGGATCTTATTAAACTCTGGTGTAACGGAGGATCTCTGTAATTAAATGGTGATGCTGTGATATGTGATGTCATCTTGTGTCATCTACAACTCAGCAGATCACATCTTAGTAAACTCACCTTTGGGGGGGGGGGGGCCCCCCCGCGGCCGCCGGGGGGGGGGGCGGGGGGGGCGGCCGGGGGGAGATGGCCTCACACTGATAAACGCAACACCCAGTGTTTCCTTCTAGGTGAGTGGGAGGGCGGGCCTGCAGACGTGAACTTACACATGCTAAGAATGATGATGACCAAATCGTACCGGAATCGGCCTTCCAAAAAAAAAAACAAAAAAAAAAACATATCGAATCGCGCTCCCACGACAACAGAAACGGATCCAACTGTCAAAGAGTGTCAGATAGTCGCATCGCATGAGCCGGTTTTAACACTCATGCTCCCTGTGTGCCAGTACGAGGGGGGGGGGGGGTCATGCGTGCACGGGAGACTCTGTTCCGCCAATTTCCCTGCATGAGGCGATGTAGCGTTACCGCTAAAGTTCAGGCACCACACCATGTGTGTGCGCGCTGCGGTAACATTGAGAGCACAAGCAGGCACAAACAAAGGGCTGCAGTACTTACTCGCTCACAGGTCTTCATGGAAATGACAACAGAGGACTCTTAACGCCACTGCCAGTGCTGTGTGAATGCTAGCATTGCGGGGAAAAAAGGCTGCAGGGAGCGTCTTGCGTGGAACAACACACAACAACATTTACTGGAAAACCTAATGTGGCAGTTTTACGGCTTTCACGCATGAAAGGGGCTATTGTGTCATACAACATTCAAACTTTACGACATTATTTTGGTTTGGAAAAAAGATGAAGGAAGTTATACTGTGGACTTTGAATATGTACACGCAAACATGCCTGCACACACACACACACACACACACACACACACACACACCCCAGCAAGTATCAATTCTGAGGAACAGTTTGGAGAGCGTCACCATGACAACTAATCCTTAACAGGAAAATAAAGATCCCTATTAATAACAACATGTGAGGTTGTGTGTGTGTGTGTGCGCGCATGCATGCGTGCGTGCGTGTGTGTGTGTATGGAGTCGTGAAATGAGGGCAGGTTATAGTATAGCAATATGTTCAGGCATCGCGGCCTCATGCTACCATGCATTTATCTAAAAATCTAAGCAGCACGCCGTTCGTCCATTCCACTGCCTTTGTGAGCGTAGGGGGTTTGCTTCAGCCAGACCAACGGCGAAAGCATTACATTAAATGCATTACGTGGAAATTGTAACCACTGCAATTGTATTCCTGGCTACGCGCCACTGTTGACAGCGTTTCAACCCTTTGTGTGTTGACACAGAGCACACGTGCTGTCAACTGTAACCGCCGCCACCTCTGCCAAAAAAAAAAAAGAAGAAAAAAAACAAAAAACGAAACGAAGGAATTTTCGGGAGGTGATGGGGGAAACATTTCCCATCGCTTTTATGGTTTACCTCCGTGTTCGCAGACGCAACACTATCAGCGAACGATCATCGCATGCAAATACCCGACACTGGGACCCGGGGGGCAAAGCGCAACTCCATTTGAATAACCGTAGCCGTTTGTCCTTCTCCCGCTGACATCTTCACCGGGTGGGGGGGACTGGGGTACGTGACGCGGCGGTCGTAATTCACCCGGGGCGATGGCCAAATTATGCAAAAAGACGGCTAAGTGATTAGCGTTAACGCGCGGGCTTCCCTCCGCCGGGGCGCTCCGTCCTCCGCCTCTGACAGACAATACCATTAACCTTTGCAATTTAGGCTGCGCTCGGCGCCCGCGGGTTAGCGGAAGCAGTGACCCCGAGCAGGCACCGCCGCGCCTGCTCTGTCTGGGGGGTGGCGGCGGGCCCGCTACTGCTAACGGTCCTCCATCACCGGGCCTAACCACCGCCATCATCATCCTCAACATCAGCATCAGCATCATCATCATCATCATCATCATCATCATCATCATCGTCCAGCGAGACAGAGAGATCTCATCAGAGAGCCGCACCGGCTCATCTCATCTGACACAACAGAGAGATACATTTATGTATAAATCAAAGTTAATGTTACGTGTGTGTCGTCTGTGTGTGTGTGTGTGTGTGTGTGTGTGTGTGTGTGTGTGTGTGTGTGTGTGTGTGTGTTTGTGTGTGTGTGTGTGTGTGTGTGTGTGTGTGTGTGTGTGTGTGTGTGTCATTTGTGTGTGTGTGTGAGTGTGTCTTTAGACATACATTTTAAGTTGGTCTTCATATAGTAGTATACAGTGTAAGTAAAATCCCTGCTCCATGAATACACAGCTGTTCAGGTCAGAGGATGAATGCTGTGTTTTTTGTGTCTCATTTTCAGAACCTTTTCGCCACCAACTCTCACATTTTGAAACAGTGCATAAGTCCTCTGCATGTGTATTCAGCTACTCAAGCACCAAAGGATAGCCAATTCCACATTGGGATCAATTTTCAATTTAGCTTCAAAACAACACAATACACTTGGACCCAACTAAAAATGTCCCATAGAAGCAAAGAGACTTAAAGAAAAAATGTCAGGATTTTTCCACCTGCACCCTGTCAATGTACATCCTCTTAAATGACTTACTTTTGCCACTGACAAGCACAGATAATACTACAACATTATGGCAGGATCCCTCCAGAGAAATACAATGTTTTACCAACCAAGTCTCGCTCAAGAGGAAGTCTCGCGAGACTTCACAGGAAGAGCAGAGCTGGAAGCCCTCAGAAGCTCTGCACATATTCTGCTTGATTCATCACAATAACCCCGGAATTCATTTTATTCTGAAAATATTAAGGTTCCTGTCTCTTTATTTTTTATTTACAGACATACATACATTACAGACATACCTTATTGATCCCTGAGGGAAATTGCATAAGGGAAGGGGGGAGGGGATTGGTTCTCTGCATTTCACCCATCCTATATGACATAGGAGCAGTGGGCTGCTATGTTCAGCGCCCGGGGAGCAAGTTGGGGTTCAGTGTCGTCCTCATGACACAACGACATGCAGACAGTTGGAGGAGGGAATCGAACCGCCGACCCTACGATTAGTGGACGACCCGCTCTACCCACTGAGCTACTGCCGGCCCACAAATCTGTTTACAAATCTGCCCTGCCCGATGCTTTGGTGACATTACAAGTGGGAGTGTCCACTGAGATGGAGCATGGCTAGATGAGCCTACCTAGTTGGTACAGTCCACGGGGAAGGCTGGTAGACTGAGCTATCCAGCATCCATCTGGTTGGATACTCCCATTTGTGATGTCACTATGAACCAGGGCGGAGTTTAAAACTGCTTGTATTGGCGAACACACCTGGTGGTTAAAATAAGCGCCCTTTAAGCAGTTCAGCGCGAGTTAGACATGATAAACTGGACATGAAGTGAAAAGCTTTGCTCAATCAGGTTTGAGCTTGTCTGTCATCAGACTTCAGGTATTAATCTGAAGTCTGATTTGTGAGACTATGTTTTACTTTGTGCACGATAAAATGTTGGTGACTATGAACTTTTTTTTACCTGTGTGTCCGCCAGGTCAATTCCAAGGTGGCCGAAGAGATCCCTGATGTAGGACAGTATGGCTCCTACAGGAGCTGGGCTTCGTGCAGATCCATCGGCCTGCATCAAAAACAACATACAAAATAGCATTGGCGAATCTTTAGGTTTAAGGTTGTAAGTTTTAAGGTTTCCAAGGCCAGGCATGGAATTTACCAGAAAAATATGTGGACAATTTTCATACAATAAAAGTGCCTTGATTTAAATTTGAAAAGAAAATGATCCCAAGGACCATGCTGGAAATAGGTTTTGTACTTTTGCATGTCATCCTTTGGATTTACTGTATTTTTATTGTCTTAATCCAAAAATAAATCAAATCAAATCCCGGTATATGAAGTGAAATACTACGATTGAACCCATTAAACACAACATAGGTGTATTAAATCAGGGTGTATACTGAAATTCTTAAGTTGAATTCACTACCTTTTACTACCAGCATGACATCAAGCTGCAACTGTAGCAGCATAAAGTGTGAAGTAAAGTAATGAAATATCTTTCAACCAAATTTCTAAGTGGTTCAATTGGGGCCTTGAAAAAAGAGGAAGAAACTAGATCATAATAAAGTGCAACTTTACACTGTAATAACACCATTTAATGAGGTAATTATACTTCAACACTGGACACAACTGGCCAACAGAGAGAGAGAGGGCCTTACACGGTAATAATGAAATGACCAACTTAAACAACCAATGGAACTAAATAATAAAGTGCAACTTTACACTGTAATAACAATATTTAGTAGGTAGTTATAACTTAACTTCAACACTGGACACAAAAACTGGCCAACAGAGAGAGAGAGAGGGGGGGCTTGAAAAATAAAAAGTGCAGCTTTACACAGTAATAATGAAATAACCAACTTAAACAACCAATGGAAATAAATAATAAAGTGCAACATTGGAACTAAACAGGCAAACATACATGGTCACAAGTGCCTCAACTGTGTGGCCTTTTCTTCTATCATTTTTTCCACTTGGAGAAGTTCAGCTTATTTGTCCTTGTGTATTCTTCGAAGAGAGTTGGATTTTGTAATTAACTCAGCCATCTTGGTTTCCTGCCTTTCCCTCGGCCATCTCTGTACACTTGTTGCCATCAATGTCAAGTGAATCGCATACACTATTGAGTACCTGCCGCTGGTTCCGGAGGTCCTCCAGCTCTTTCTCTGATGCTTTCCTCTTCAGCTCTTGTGTGGCACTGTCCTTTTTTTCCGCTCATTATCAAGGTAAAGCCTATATTGTGACCTCGCTGAAGGAGCAGAGGCCAGGAGCTCCTCTTATCGCAGATTAATCTGAGGGCTTCGAGCGATTCATTATGGAGGTTGCACGTTTCTTCCTCCTTATTTACTGAGAAACCTTTCTCCACTGTGGCTTGTCCATGGGACAGGAGAAGAGCACTTTGGCAGAACTTCAGCAGGTCAGGATGGGACGTGCAGAGTTTGGAGTAAAGAAAGACATCCAGACGTTGTGTCAAGGGTTGGAAGGAAACAAATTCTTCTCTGCCCACAACCGGGAGAAAGGATGTAAATTGCTGAATGATGACATCACCTACATTGACAGGAAAATTAAGATATGTTAATTTCATTAACACATTACAGTCAACTGCCTAATCATCCATTCGACTAAAGTACACACAGTACATCGTAGATACACATAACAGTATCCTAGAGCAGTGGTTCTCAACCTGGGGGCACGGAGGTCTTGTCTAAATTACAAATGTATCATGACAATTGCGCATTGGTGATTTGTTTTGCACACAATGAGCTAAATCTGCTTGCAAGGTGCCCAAACACCTACATCAAACAGATAGAGTACCATCACACCACTCACAAGAAAACTGGATGTGACCATCAAAACAAAGAGAAGTAGAATCATTTGAGTGCTTGAAATCATGCATCGACAATGAGGCCCAACTTGAAAAAGGTTGAGAACCCCTGATATACACGAATCCGGCGAGACTAGTGGAAGTAAGCGGGCGACATAACTGAGCTGTTGCTGGGTAGCGTTGCGCCAGTGCCTCCTATTGGATTGGTTGCGTCCACTGGGATAAAAGTCCGCGATTTACGACTGTTTCACTACTACTTTTATAATATTGCGTGGGAAAACATGTTCCGTTTTCAATTGTTTCAATAACAGCAATAACATTTCCAGTTGGAAGAAAAAACAATGTGAGATAGGCTACACAAAATACCCTGGGTCGACTGCCCGTCTGGTACCATATGGTTGGGGCAGTAGTAACATTACTGTTATGTTGTTAACGTTTGATTTGCTTGACTGTGACTCTCACTCTGAGAACCAACAACACTAGCAGTTAGCTGAAGCCTACCTTACCCTTCCTTTGGAAATGTTAAAATTAAATCAACAATGGACAAATGAAAAACATGAATTCGTTTATTTGATATCCATTCATTTATTTATTGTTGCCAAATGGACAGATTTTTTTGATATAGTTTCCTCGTTAGCTAGCCACAGTAGTTAAGTTGATATAATATCAACCTAGTTCCAATTATGTCTTTATTTCCCCATTCTCTACTCTAAGCTATTTTCATAAATAATCTGTAAGATCGTTTGTACCTTCAGCTGTCATCGGAACCCAAACTGCCTGGCTGTCCACTCCGTTATCCCCTTGTACTGCTGGTCAACGTGAATTTCTCCTAATAGGGATTAATAAAGGAATATCTTATTTTATCTGTTGCTGTCATCGAGGGTGCGTCATCACGGAGGTTTGTTATACCACCAGTAACATGTCAGTAATGGCGTCGCCACGAGATGGCAGCCTACACACAACGCTCGTCGGATTCGTGTAGAGAGCTATGAGAGCATACATAGTTTTTTCAGATCTTTTTTCTCTCTCTTTTTTTTTTTTTTTTTTTTTAAGTATTAGTAAAAGCACTTCCACGCCTTTCACACACATTTTCAAATGTTCACACCTCTCAGAAAACCACAAATGAGATTCCTAGCACAAGACCTTCTTATCCACTTCTACTGTCCCTATGCAATATTTTCTTACCAGCTGCAATGCCACCTGCCAGCTTCTGTCGCTTGATAAAAGTCTGTACTAATGACTTCATCTGTAAGATAGATAACTCTGGATCCCTGACCATCCTTGTAGGATCCAAGCAGGTAATCTGCCTAACAATGGGGAATTTTCTTTATTTCAGTTTCTTTATGATCTTAATCAGACACCGCAAACACTCGTTTCTGAGGTGTACAGAGAGTTCCCCTATCTTGGTTCATGGTTTGCCCAGGGATGCCTATTAAGGAACATCAAGAAACGTTCATGTCGATGCTTTCTTTCAAAGAAAATGTTTGCATAACTTATTGTGATGATAATATTAATACTGAACTAATTGTATTTGCTAGTAGATTTGTGCAGGCATCACAATTCACACATTCACCACATGAAACAAAAACAAACTACAATGAAATTATACCTTGATGGCAGATTCAGCCCCCAAGCCTATATCTTTACATCTACCCTTTTGATAGACCCAGTTCTTCTCAGTGATGTCCAATTTAATCAGCTGCAGGGGGTTCTGTCCTGTAGGAGTTCCCTTTTGATGAACCGCCGCAGTAAACTCTGATGATGACAACAAGCAAATAGTTACCAAGTTTTTCCTATCAATTAATACAGGTTGAAGCAGAGAGGAGCTTTAGTGCTCTTAGAAGGCTGAAGACTTGGCTACGTTCAACCATGACACAAAAAAGGCAGAACCATGTAGCAGTTTGCCATATCCACCAAGATAAGTTGGACCTCTTAGACGGAAAGTCAGGCTGCAAACAGTGCCTTTCTGTTTCACAGAGACATAAACAAATGTTTCGTGATTTTACTTAGGCAAAGAATAGAACAGTAACAACAGTTAGCAAGTTCAGAAAATGACAACATTTTGCTGCAATGTAAAGTTCAGTCCAGTATACAATCCTGTTTGATTGTAAGGTGTGTTGTGTTGAAAAGTTGTCTTATATGGTGCTTTGAATTTTATGGTTAAAACTTCTGATTGTTGTGAATGTGTTTTGTGCTACATTTTCACTATTCTTCTGGTCTGTCTCTCTACCTGAGCGGCTCATGCAGCCTGTATGTGTTTACGTTTATGTATGTACTTGAGCAAATAAATTAAGTTTTAGGTTTGTAATATATATACACTGTATCTCAATCCCCCCAATATTCAAGACATATGACACATAAGGCCTACTCTAGGTATACGTAGAGTAGGCTATAGTAGTTTCATATGTCTAGGCCTTTCATATGTCAGAAATAGGGGTACAGTACGAGTCCCTTTTTTGTCCCCAGTGCAGGGCCGGATTAACAAATCATAGGCCCCTGAGAACAAATGTCTGATGGGCCCCCCCCCCCCCCCCCCCACGGGG
>JAOPUI010000024.1:16304367-16326688 GCA_027123135.1 Urophycis floridana
CTCTCTCTCTCTCTCTCTCTCTCTCTCTCTCTCTCTCTCTCTCTCTCTCTCTCTCTCTCTCTCTCTCTCTGTTTTTATTTCTCTGCTCTGTACCTTCTCTTCCACATTTCTCTTCCATCCACACGTCTTACTCAGACTTTTGCTGGCCGCTGACATGTTGATTGATTTGACCATCTACTGTGGCTTGAAGCCCGCCTACCATTGACAATCAGAGCATTATGACCCATTCTAAGGCTCTTTATTCATCTGGCCTACACTTAAGCCCCTTAAACCCCACTCTCTCTGCTTCTCTGCCCTGCTCTGGGGTCGTTGTGTCGAGAAGCCAGAAGGCAGTTCATAGTCAGCTCATCTACCACTGCAGTACACAATATAGCCCTGTCCCAATGCACCCCCTACCCCCGAGCCATCCTCACTGCTCCTCATTTTAGTGAGTGTGCCTTCATCTCTTTAGCTCTAGTGAGTGTGCCTTCCTCATAGTGAGGTTGCCTTCCTCTTCCTCTCTCTAGCTATAGTGAGGTTGCCTTGTGCCTTCCTCTCTTTAGCTATTGTGAGTGTGCCTTCCTCTCTCTATCTATCGTGAGGTGGCCTTCCTCTCTCTAGCTATAGTCAGGTTGCCTTCCTCTCTCTAGCTATAGTGAGTGTGCCTTCCTCTCTCTAACTATAGTGAGTGTGCCTTCCTCTCTCTGGCTACAGTGAGTGTACGTTCCTCTCTCTAGCTATAGTGAGTGTACCTTCCTTTCTCTAGATAGTGAGTGTACCTTCCTTTCTCTGGATAGTGAGTGTACCTTCCTTTCTCTGGATAGTGAGTGTACCTTCCTCTTTCTAGCTTTAGTGAGTGTACCTTCCTTTCTCTGGCTATAGTGAGTGTACGTTCCTCTCTCTGGCTATAGTGAGTGTACCTTCCTTTCTCTAGATAGAGAGTGTACCTTCCTTTCTCTAGATAGAGAGTGTACCTTCCTTTCTCTAGATAGTGAGTGTACCTTCCTTTCGCTAGATAGTGAGTGTACCTTCCTTTCTCAAGATAGTGAGTGTACCTTCCTTTCTCTAGATAGTGAGTGTACCTTCCTTTCTCTAGATAGTGAGTGTACCTTCCTTTCGCTAGATAGTGAATGTACCTTCCTTTCTCTAGATAGTGAGTGTACCTTCCTTTCTCTTTCTCTTTCTTCCTTAGCTATACTGAGTGGGCCTTCTTCTCTAGCTGTAGTAGGTTTGCCTTCCTCTCCCTGGCTATAGTGAGAGTGCCCTCACGGAGACCTCGGTCTAATCACCTCTTCGCAGTGCATCATCATCAAGGCCTGCTGCCGTTTTTCTATCTTGCTTTTCTTATTCGGCAAATAGCGGTAGCATTGCTCCGGGGGATGCTGGGGACGAAGAATGCATACCGCCCCTCCACACTCCCCAATTGAGCCACCGCGGGCTGGCTTCCCACCCTAATAAAGATTGGACCTGCTTGTCTCAACTCATCATTTCAGTGGCTTGAATCAAGGGTCTAGGATCTAGGGCTGCTCTTTCTACGGCACATTACCTTTAGCCGATAGTCGTGCAACTGGGAGGAGTGAGTGAATGGGGGACACTTATATCTGCTGAGTCATTGACAGCACACATTGAAGGCTTCAGTGAGCAGTGAGGTTATTGTATCTTCAGAGCTCAAAAACAGGAAGAGAGAGAGAGAGAGAGCTAGAGAGAGAACGATAAAGTGAGAGTGAAAGAGTGAGAGGGAGTGAGATAGAGAGAGTAAGAGGGAGACTGAGTGTGGGGGTGTGGGCTTGAGAAACAAAATGAAAGATTCAAAACCAGAGTGCCTGCAAACAAGTCATGCATGGTGTGTAACCGTTTCAATAGCAACAGCACAGCACTAATGCTGCCATCCCATTACCGAATGCATCTACAATGTAACAGAAATTATTAACACTTTTTTCCCACTACATTATTAGTTAAATTGCAACCATCACTTATAACAAAAGACTAGTGCCTTGTCATTATTAGATATTCAACCTTTATATAACTGTTTGGTATCTAGCCAAGCCATTCTAATTAATACCATACCATATAATACCATATAATCAAAAACAAAAAAAAGGCAACGACAAAAACAAATCAGTAATTGCCCAGTTACCAGCAGCAGAATCATTCTGATTACAAATTGCAGGCCATATGGAGAGAGCTAAGCAAGGCTGGTCCTGGTCCGTGCTTTGGTGGGAGACAAGTTGATGCTGGTAGGGATGTTGTAGGAGCCAGTGCCAGTAGGAGGTATGATCCTCAATGCCCCAGAACAGAGACAGGGATGCTACAGTTTTATCTTAATGGTCTTAATGTCTGAATAGCCCTGACTTGCTGTGATCACTAAAGATCCCATGACCCTCACCACACAACATTAATGTATTCATTAATTCATAAACATTATCAACATTAATGTTTATTGCAATATTATCAACAAATATTTTGCAGTAAGTCGTATGTGTTAATGAACCACATGCAATCAACAAACACAGCCACAGATAACGCTCTCATATTTGAAAGTATAGATCAGAATCAGTTTGATTGCACATTTGATTGTTGTTGGCCAATAGTCTTGCTGATTACTGACTCACATTGAACAAACCAATGAATAGCAGCCTATACCAATACATTTAGTGCTAAACAGAAGCAAATTACTCATATTATCTAGTGATCTGACTGGCTATATGAGACATGCACAAATATCAATTCAGAATATGATTGCAGCAATTTTAACACCACAACACCTCAACTTGAATAAGCAACAATTTTACAGTGTGTGTACCTATCCATAAAACAATAACCTGAGTGAAGGTATGTTGAAGTTGGCCAAATTATGAAAGTGATGCATTATGACTTGTAATGTGCGTTAACGTGCTAATTATTTGGGATGCAGATACTCTTATGGGAATCATCAGGTGGAGAGAATGAGGAGAATCCACATGATGCAAGGGGTTTTTTGGGTGGCAGGTAGTGGTCAGACAGCCTGAACCCTCTGTTTAATATCACAATTCCTGCTGCGCAAGACGTACCCCTCTTGACAGCGCACACTCCCTGACTGAAAGAGCAGATGACCAGTAAAGTTTCATCTGTGTTGCTGTAGTGAGGCAAACTGTTTATTTGTTTCTGCAAGCCCAAAGCAGTGCATATTAGGAAAGTAATTGATCGTCGTGCTCCTCACTTCTAAACCATTACTTACCACACAAGCATTAAAACAGGAGGTTAATAATTAATTGTCTCTCAGCGTGAGCTTTTCTCATATTCAGAATGAAGTAAAAGGGTGGTTCTTGGTTGGCCACATAGATCTGGTCGGAGCACAGTTGTCTCTCTGCTGATGCGTAGGCGAGCGCTAATACAGTGGCCGTGTTGCTCTGGTGTTTATTAGCTGACAGTGTCAGCTAAGACATTGTCATAGCTTGGCTATATTATAGCTAGGCTGTAGAGGACTATGTTTTTTTAGATAGACAGTCGAGAGCAGAAGCAGTTGTGGGTGGCAAGTGGGGGTTTGTGGGTAGTGATCGGTGAGCGGTAGGTTGTATGTAGTGATCGGGAGTGGGGATTATGGGTGGTGACCTGGGAGTGGGGCTTTATGGGTTGTGACTGGGGGTTGTGGATAGTGACCTGGGAGTGGGGGTTTATGGGTATTGACTGGGGAGTGGGGGGTTGTGGCTGGTGACCGGGAATGGGGCATTGTGGGAAGTGCTGGTGAGTGGCAGGCTGTGGGTAGTGAACAGTGAGTGACGTTGACACTGGTGTCAAGTGAGTGGGGGGTAGTAGCGGCCAGGGAGCACTACAGCCTTGCAGTCTGTCCTGACAGAAGGAGTCACCAGAGTCAGTGACCAGAGTCCAGACCCTTGAACAAATAAAACACTGGAACTCTTCCCCATACATAATCTATGCTTTTACAAACTGAACATGATTTATGCAATGTGGGTAGATTGCAATAGGATTTTGTTAACTTTGCCTTGTTTGACTTTTTTTGCAGCTTTGGGGACAATTGTCTCTGTTTCATGCTCTGTAATAACAGGAAGCGTGCAGTATGTCTATCAGCTATGATAAAGATATGGGTAATTGCATGGTTTGTACAAATTACCATGTGGTATTTATATGACAAAAAAAACTTTTTTATTACCTATTATTATTATTATTATTTACCTTATGCGGGGCAATTTCTATGACAATTATGCAATGTGCAACTTGTACAATGTAATATTCTCAGAGCTTTGGGTGGGTGACCATATCTGTTATCTCCTAAGAAAGAAAAGTAAAAAAAGACTTCAGGTCTGTGGTATGATTTGATTATTATAAAGCGCTGTTAAGTGTTTTAGCGGTTAGCCGTTCTGCACTGCGCTGCGATCCAATGACTGGGCTTGCTGAGTCCTGCAGCGTAGATCATCCTTCAGTTCCTGTGCTAATCCTGAGGATACGTGGCAGCATTGAATGAGTCCCGGGGGATTGACCCACATACCTGCTGGGGAGGGGGCGGGGGGCGTGGGCTGGGTGACATGCTCTCCCTTCGCTCCCTGCACATCAGCTCCTTTAGTGCTTGCTCAGCAGGAGCACACAACACAAAAACAACAGGACGATGGTCTGAATGGTTGCACAGAGAATAATGAGGAGTATTAGTAACCTGGCCTAATCTAAATCTTGACCTTGAAATCTACTTTGGAATAAAAGTGCAGTGACATTGGAATCTGACTTTGTGGTCTATCTTACCTTTGGTTCAGCTGTTTACCAGCTGATTCAGAGCATCTCCCGCTATTGTCCATATGTGTATGTATGTACGTATAGCAGTAACAGACTAACAAACACTCATTTAAATTGCCTCACACTCACCCACAACAACCCTCTCTTAGATTTATATTTGTAGTAATCTGGATTCTTTGCAATGTCCGTGCATTGCTTTTCAAGTAGTGCATGCATTGGATTTTTCCTGCTTGTACATTGAAAAAGCATCCTTCTGCCAAAACGGGAAAATAGTATTAGGTATAAAATAACCACTGTAATGTGGTGAAGTGTGATTACGGGTAGTTGTGATGGAGTCACTAGGGGGCATTGTTGCGCTGTGTCACGTGACGTAAAATCTGAGGAGAATACAGCTTTTGGAGCCCCTCCCTCCCTTGCCTCTCACATGGGGGGGAGATGACAGAGAGCTCATGTGTAAGGTACGCACTGGGAAGCGACTTGAGCGTAGTCATTGTCGCTCGAAAATTAAATTATCCAAGGAAACAACAAATATTGTAATGCTTGTATGTTTATTTTATATATTTATATATGTAATTCCCCCCAACATATTGACAATTAATTCAATACAAGGCTCTTGTGGGAGTCGACAGGAACAAAGGAACCAGGCAACATTTACTGAGCCAACTAAAACCCATGTGTTTAATTGCTCCTATAACCTAAATCACTAAACACTGTTGCCACAAACCACCCCACTTGTCACACCTGCGGCCAACACTTAAAGGGCGCTTGCCCATAGTGACACAACGTAGCAGTATTTTGGTGATTATTTACATTTACATTTAGGGCATTTAGCAGACGCTTTTATCCAAAGCGACCTACAATAAGTACATTTGTCAGATTATGCTGTGTCTATCTATCTTCCGCCACATACAGGGGGGAAGCATAGCTTACGACCGATGTCCGCCACTGGGGTAGCAGATCTGACATCACATCACTGGGGAAACCGTGTAAACTAATCCATTGAACTCCAGGGCGTAGTCAGAATTTCTCCTGCTCTGGCACAGACCCACCAATGCTCGGGCCGCCTCACGTCCTGGAGTGTTCTGTTGGAAGATCTTAGTAAATGTTTCTGAGAAGAGCTCTAAGGACTCACAGATAGGAGGCCTCTGCTCTGCTGGTGAGATGAGAGAGGATGTTTGTTACCTTAGTTTGGTCCATCGGGTAGGAGGTGGACTGGAGCTTGAAATTGAGACCGCATTGGACCAGGAATGCCGACAGTATTGTGAATCGCCAGAATCTGGCCTGGAGACATGTGGAGACAGAGCAGGAGCTGGCGGGGACAAAGTATCAGGAACCAGCAATTAATCAGCAGTCAGAGCAAGTGCAGGAGGAGTTGGAGGAGTAGCAGGAGACATTGTAGTTGTAACCTCTGAAACTGATCAACCAGCTAACCAATCTGACCACTCACGGAGGCCATGACTGTTTCCTGTCTCTTTGTCATTTCCCTTATCTCCTGACAGAGAGAGTGAAGTTGTTCATCATGTTGATTAATTCTTCTCCCTTGGACTTGGAGAGCGGCCTGCACTGAGTCAGGAACTGGTCATGCTGACCAGTTCAGACCGAAACACAAGCATGACAGACTCACAAGTGTTACACAATCAACGACTCTGTTTCAGGTTGCACTGCTCTGTATGTTGACTGTGCTGCTGCCTAATATGTGTTATTAAAATGGGGAAAGATTGCAGAGACAACGGCAGAGGGGCAGACAAGGGGGAGGAAGACAGAGGCTTTAAAGAAGAGAGAGAACAGGCCACCCTTGCGATAGTTTTAATTGTGCACGCTCCTTGATGAATAAGGTGGACTAACTCAAAGTTTAGTTTTAGTCAGGTGTCCTGTGTGTTTTACAGAAACGTGGCTGCATCTGAATATTTGTAAATCACCTGCTGAGTTGGATGACGTTTCACTGGCATGCTCTGATATGAGTCTTGAGTCGGGTAAGACAAGGGGGCAGACATTGTGTTTATAAAAAGTGGTTTAGGCAATACACCACACAAGAGACTATCTGTCAAACATTGAGCTATTATACTTGAGTCTGAGGCCGTTCTTCCTTCTGAAGGAGTTTGGGAACATTGTAGTGTGTGCTGTTTATGGGCCCCCAAGAGTAAACGCTGGGAGAGCTGTGGCCCAAGGGATGGACTGTGTACATAGACAGTCGCAACGTACAATGCTACCATGCTCATTTTGGGGGATTTCAACCATTACAAACTTGAAATGTCTTTACCAGTTTATTAAATGTGACACTACAAAAAAAAATCTTGACAGATTCTATGGAAATATTAAGAACACATACACAGCAAAAGCCAAACCACTGCTGATCACAACACTGTTCAGCTCATTCCCATCTGCTACTCAGTCCTTAATAGGTGCAAAAGTTTATTCAAAACAAAGTCCTGTCCCCTGACAATATTTAATCTCTGAAGGGGTGTTACTTGAGCACATATTGGGACATCTTCCATGAGTCTGATTTGAGCAAAGCCATATAAGTCACACCTCACTAAGGGCGTCAAGGATAGTATGAAACACAAGAGGCCTGCCCTCAGGAATAACAATCAAGTGCAACTAAGATCAGCACATCGGGACCTGACCCCCTCTGTGGACAAAAAGACAATACAAAGAATCCATTGAAAAGGTGCAAATAATACGAATAAAATGTGGGCCACGATGAAATCCATTATAAATATGACTCCCAATCGGAAACCACTGCAAACAACACATGACAATACGATGGCAAATGTTTTGAACCTCTTCTTAGAACAGGATAGTATCATTAACACCATAACAATTGATTGTTGTGTTCCAAAGATACACAATAGTCCCAGGGAAGCCACAAGACTTTTTTAAATAATCCAACAGCGACTCTACTTCTTGCGAAGGCACAGGGTGTTTTGGGGTTGTTATTTCATCATGCTGTGATAGAGGGTACATTACATGACAGAATCTTCGCTTGGTTTAGTAAGATATCAGTATTAAAATCACAAATAAATTGACTGGTCCATGCAGCAAGTGATGAGGGTGACGGAGCACCCCTCCCTCTAAATAGTCTTTGAGAGGACTATCATTTGGAAGGAAGGCTAGGAAGATAGATAGATAGATAGATGTTGTTAAGGAGGAGAGAGGGGACCTGAGACACTGAGACTTTATGAGCCTTGTGAACCTTGTGAAAAGTACAAGAAGGAAGGGAAAAATTTGCCATGGAAACTGTATGTACAGATTCTCAAAAGCATCATGATCACCACACAGCTCATTCTGTTTGGCCTGAACAACCAGCTGGTAGTCTCTTACAAAGAGGAGAACAGGTTGGCTCTGAAGAATCTCTTCCTTAAAGACTACAGTGGCGTGGATGAGAATGACAACAGCATCACCGTCTATGCAAGGGGTCTATGACTCTCAGAATCGTGCTCCCATTAGCTAGACACTACAGGGCTCCAATTAAATACAGGAAAAGACACCTGAATAGGTATAAAAACTCTTTAAACTCTCTATCTGTGAATGTCCTCAACCGACGACATAAGGAGGGTGTGAAATTAGGGGTGGTTTTGCTTGTATTTGAATGCACCAATGTTTGCACATGTTTGTGCGATGCACTTTATGTCTGTCGCTGCACTGTTATGGTATTTATGTGGCAGCCTTTATGTCCAAGACAAAATATTTCTACACTGGCAATGCTGTTTATTTGAAAACGTTTAAGGTGCTTTGTCTAAGAACATTGGTGTGGGGAATGTATTAGCTAAAAGTTTACTAGTGCAGTTTGCAGTTAGTGGAGTTTGTGTTATTAGCTTATGGATCCCTGCCCCCAGCAACATGATTGGTCTGAAGAGATATCTAGCAAAACAAAGTGAAACACCCCAGATTTTACCTTGTGTGCTATTGGATTTAAGATTATTAATCTGTATTCTGGTTTGTGAGGCTACATAGTAGTTCAATTTCATCTTAAATGCACAACGTTTTAAAAACATAGAATACAATATAAATATGGACAAAAATGTCCCTGAGGTGGGTTCATTTCAGTTAGCAGTATGTTGGAGATACCACGTAACGTCGATCAAACGTTCTGGCTAGATCCCCCAAATGTGACTGGAGCGAGTTAAAGTTGTGCGAGTGCCTCATGCAGGAAAGTGATGAACAGCAACATAGCCCCACCTCTAATTGTTTGCCTCTAATGACAGCTGACATTTCCTGCTCCCAGCATGTGGTCTGCTCCTGGTGGCTAACCATGTGGAACAGAGCCACTTGCTGTGACCTGAGTGACAGGTGGAGGTGGAAGCTGGAGTTGTATTTATATAATAAACAATTATGTTTGTGTGTGCTTGTGTCTCTGTTTGTGTGTGTGAGGGTAGATAATCCCAACAAAGGTTGATGCACAGTTCAATTGTATTCCTCTTTTCTTTCAGATATGTAGATGTTGTTCTCACAGATGTTGTTCTCACTCTGTTGTGCTCACTTATGGGTGTGTAACCTCCCGTGGGGGATACACTATCTCTTGCCATGATTATTTCTGTCTCTCTGGCTCCCTCCATGGGCATGACAGGTAAAAATCAGCTTTTCAATCAGCTGTTCAACATGAAGTCCATCATTTGCCTCTGCTGTTTAATAAATCAGTTTGAATCAGGTCAAAATGAGTTCAACCTGATTCTCACCATATCAGCGGTAAGGATTATTGAATCTCAAATTCAATAATCATTACTGGTCCAATGTCTGGAGCAATACCCCTTATTGGTCCAGACATTGTTATGGACTGACTAACTACAGCGTTAAATCTGCAGCCTATTTGTTACTGGTTCATTCTGTAATTCTGTAATCCCCATTATCAACGATATTCAACACGCACTCATATTCACAATCTGTAAAAAATCAAGCAAGTGATTTAATCGCTCCACTTACTGCATGTTGTTTGCTGACACATTTGCAGTGTCGGTAGTTTGTTGCATCGTTAAATTACTGTCAGTACACCTGTGATCTCTGTATATGTCTAACATAAAATTCAGTACACATCAAGCCATAACAATTGAGTTGCTGAGTGTATTATTCAATAGCCTGGCAACCAGACTAATCTGCAAGCTCATGTTTTGTTTGCTGTGACATGCATCTGGCCCCCCTCCTGTTCAGACAGATTTCCAGCAGACCTGGCCTGGGTCAGGCCAATCACAACCATTTATCTAATACGGGGTGAGTTTGATACGATGACTGTACAGAGGACCGCTCTATGGGAGTGCCGCTGAGGCATTTTCATAAACAATCAAGATGGCTGCCACTGATGTGGCACACGTCTCATTGCTTGCCTTGGGTTGGTTGTAGGTCTATTCAATTGCGTCCAGAGGCATTTTCGCCTGAGCCCATTAATAACGCCCCTTGGAAAGTTATGACATTGCGCAGGTTTATGCCATGCCAAGGGTAAAGGGACATAATATACAAACATAATTAGTTTGAATTTTGTCTTTTGTCATCACACACAGACACACACCCAAACAGGTACATCAGTGTTGTAGCTGAGGGCCATAGAGTGAAAGTGGTCTCAATCTCTCTGACCTTCTTTCTTCTGTAGAGTTCGCTGTCTTGTTGTTCTCACAGTCAAAGGTCAGCATAAAAGAAATCTTCCCAGAATGTACCACTACTGTCTCTCGTGCAGAAACCAAATTCACACTCAAGGAGGATTTTTTTTTTTCATTGCTATTATTGTATTATTATACTTTTATAATTTTGATACTCGATATGTATTAGAAGAGACTGATTATATAAGGGAAACTATATGGAATACTATTGCCCAGATATTGATTTAAGTAATAATGACAATTACATTTTATTGAGGGATAATGATTATTCTAATTTATCCTTAAAGCAGTGGCAGAAATTAATTCTTCTCAGGAAAAAAATTACATCCTATGTATATGTTTTATTTTCAGGGTTGACTGGGTGAGGCCTTAATATGGTAATTACCATGTTTGCTCTGACCTGAATAATGAGAGAATAAAGTGTTGCACACAATTTACCTATAGATTCTGACAAGGAAGCAATAGAAAAGTTCACAGATGTATTTGATATGGGTTTGAGAAAGTATACTAAACTGCTGTGCTGCTGGTCTCTATCCTCTGAAGGAAATTAAGGACGTTTGGAATCAGGGATCAAAAATTTAATTATCTCTGCCATGCTCTAGGTGCATTTGTTTGTCTGCATGTGTCTTTTTGTGTGTGTGTGTGTGTGTGTGCATTGATGTGTATGTGTGTGCTAAATGTAAGACAGTCAAAACCTATGCATGTACTGTAGCGCTTAAAAATTCCTAATGCACATCCAGTTCCCACCCACATTAAAACAAAATGCAGGCTTCGCCCTCCTCATTTTTTTGTACAGTTAAATATTTTTCATTTTATTTGAATGAAGCACCACAGATGGTGTGTTCTGACTGCAGTGCACCGGTTTATATTTAGCCTCTCAATAGAGAACTTGAGATGAACCAAAATCAAAGCATGTGTCTGTTTAGAATGGCAATGACTCCCATGTGTCCTGCAGGATTCAAAGACAATTACAATTCTGTTGTAAATAAAAGCCAATCACTAAAGTGAATACTGAGCATATCATTATTGTATTTGAATCCTTGCAGGTTATTGGTGCTTTTCACCACTTGGCAGTACAAATAAATAAATGTGCCAATAACCCCAAAATATATTTTATCTAATCTGTTTTATTTGTTTCAAACATAGTATGTCTACTACATACTATGACACTAAACATTGTAGTGTATATTATCTTATGACTGTGAAACTCACTTAAATATAAACTAAAATAATAGCTATTTGCCAGTTTCCTCTGGTCTCCACCAACAACGTTCAACTCTGAACTCAGGTCCCTTTCTTTTAGCGACGTCAAACTGCCTTTTCAAAGGCACATTGACGTCAAGACAAAGTGACGCCGACACCTACAGGGTATGCTAAAGCCACGGTGTGTAGACATGTGTTGATCTCCATCTGGGGAGCGGATAATGAGACTAAGCTGAGTCCGAGAGTGTTGTTTAGAGGCATTTCATGCTCATTATAATGCTCATACTCAGGAACAGGTACTAGCAAAAATAAGTGTCTCAAGCTGGCATGGTTGTTAAACTGATGCCAATAAGACATATCAATAATATAATATATTATGCACATTCTAAAGATCAAATTATATAACCATATTAATTATTCATTAGTTTAACAGCATTGCCATTTTAGTGATTGATTTTACATTATATATATACAACCATACATATACTGTATATAAATAACATTACATAGCAACATCATTTAAATTTCTTAATTTTTACATAACTGAGTGTAATATTGAGTATAGTATATTAAGAATATGAGTATGTTTACTATGTTTGTTTCAATAGAGCTTGTACATAGTGATGACTGCCCCCATTTTGGGAGCATAGGAGCATTGAAATATTTTGTTTGTGGTAATGGGTTTTTTTGTCATTGTTTTGTAATTAATTGTGGATTGATTTTACATTATGGAGGAACCTTGTTGTGTTGAAGCTTCCACAGCATTTTCTCAAGAGAGACGACACAAAAACAAAGTTTTCCTTGGACTAGGTTATGATATATTTAAGTAGATGTAGGGTTTTACAATACTACATCAAAAAATTGTATCACCAATAAAAAAATCTCATGATGCATTTGGATGTACTAACCCTAAAATACTGTTAACCTTCCTATTTGATGTAATAGTTTTCCTTTTGTATAGATGCGTATTAAGTATTGAGTTTTGTAGTTTCATATGTATTGAAAATATATTCCAGAGAGTACTCTTTTATCATTTTTTTATACTCCTTGTGTTCATTCATGCCCATTCACTGAGACTCTTTAATGTATCATCTTCATGTTTATGCTTTTTAAAATTTTACAAGAGACATAAGGGTTAGGGTTAGGGTGTTAATAAGTTAATTTTGTTTTCACACACACATTTGTTTTCCTTCTAGATCTCCCGCCTGATAATTATCAGAGAAACATGCCATCTTCTCTCTTTTCAGCCTTCATAAACTGTAAAAGAACCATTCCTTTGTCTTTGAGTTGTCATATTGATCGACCACATGGACCTGCAATGTAATCTTTAATGGCTAATATTCCGTGCTTGATGAGTTTTGCCCTAGGTTTATAGTAGTGGTGGTTGGTGACCCCAAGGGACAAATGGTCTCATCCTGCTTAAACTGATGAGATATATAAGGGTAAACTCCATGACCTTTCAAGACTGTGTTTCCATCCTAACAACAAATATGTTTATTTGTATTCTCACAGCACAACTGTGCTCTTTAAAGTGCTTACCTCTGTCAGATGATAAAGTCTTCCTGAGAAGTTGAAAGGCTTATTTCTGACAGGCTTTTAAAATATTAACTTTCTCTGATGCATTGTACTGTTTCCTTGTCCTTCAATGACCGTTGCATCCCGAGAAACTTTTTTGCTTTAATTAGAATGTATTTTCATACTGTTATACTTTAAAGGTGCTGTAGGTAAGATTTAAGAGCTATTATTTGAGTGTATTTTGAACAGTGTAATGTGTTAGAAATGGCCCGGCTACCATCACCAATTAGTGAGTGAAATGCACTGTGGAAATATCTGTTTCAAATTGACTATGTCTTACTCTGTATGAGCTATTTCTATTTTAGAGGGTTCCATGCTCATTTCAGACCAATCAGGGCATCTCTTCCCTGATTGGTTTCAGAGAATCCATCTTCCTGTGATTCACAGTTGCATGAAATGTACCACTTTTCAATAGCATAAAATCATAGGAGGACAGAGAGGAAGGGGACATTTTTTTGGTTAAGTTTCAAAATATTTTTCTCTTCTGCTCTTCTCTGCTCTCTCTCTTTTCAACTCTTGAATCTAAACTACAGCAGTTTGAAGTCTTATTTGCTGTAAAGACTAACGTAAAGCTCATTCCATCATTGTATGCACTGCTTTTAGAAAAGCATGAATGCATCTATTTGTATAAAAGCCTAATAGTTGAAGCCTTTACTATAATATGAATCCCTAATTGTATAATTTTGTGTTGTTTTTACAGAAGAACGAATGGCTCTGTTTGAACTGTCAGACTCAGAGGGCACTGTCAGGAAGCTTGGGAGATATTCCTGCTCCTGTTCCACAGGCAGCGGGATCACCTCGGACAGCAGTTCCAGCCATTCAACAATCACCTCAGCAGAAAACACCTAATCAACATCCAGGGCACAGGCCCACAGGTCCTCAACAGCAACAGAAACCACCAGGTGCCCAAGTAAGTGGCCCTATCTCCTCTGTCAAAAAGGCAGGGCCTACACCTCAAACCAAGGGCCCCCCCCAACCTTCTTCTCAAACCAAGAGTGTAACCCAATCTGCCCTTCAACCCAAATATTCTACCCAATCTTCGCCTCAGAGTAATATTCCTTCCCAAACCCCATCACAAAGTGTGGTAAGCTCTCCACAAACGAGAGCCTCTAACCAGTCTAACGTACAGAATAAAAGCTCTGCCCTGTCTGCTAACCAAGGCAAGAGCCCTAGCCAGGGAAAAGGGCCTAGTCAGGCAAAAGCTCAGATATCTGCTCAAAGCAAGGGGCCACACTTGTCTGGAGCCAAGCCTTCAGGCACTGCTGGTAAAGTAGGGCCCGGTTCAGCCAAGTCCACCACTGCCCCTGCAAAAGCAGGTCCCAATCAACCTAAACCCACAGGTAATATCCAGAGGAAACAAGGTCCGGAGAAGACTAAAGTCACAGCTAAGTCTCAGAAGGACGAAGTGAAGCCCTCATCCAAGAAAGCTGTGTCAGAAGCGATCAGCTCCACAAAAGATCAGAGGATAGCGGATACCTCTCAGAAGTCAAGACACCATGAAGTGAGCTACCTGCAACTTCTTCGTCTTCACCTGTTACACTTGAATCACAATGTGTTTCATTATTATTTTATGTCATTTCTCACCCTTACCATTAACATATAGGGTTCCTTCTTTTTAATCCAACTATTAATAATAACAATATTAACAAATAAATAATAATACATTTTGTTCCTATTTCTGTCTGTGTTTATGATTATATATTAATTAACATGTTTTTGTCATGTTTTGTTGTTCCTGTTTTTTTGTGTTAATATTTAGTTATTTTTTTGTTATTTAAAATGTATTCAAAGATTTATCACCCCATCACGTCACATCACTCCCCACAGTATCTTCTATTTTCCTGAAACACTTTGCATTATGTTCCTTTGTAACCATTTATTTAAACTTTTACCAATGCAAGCTTTGTGTGAGTATCTGTGATGGAATCATTTGAGACATTTTGAGCATGGTCATGAATTCTCATTATTCTTCAACGGTTTCGAAGAATACGCTGGAGAATGCATAAAAACTGAAAACCAAGCATGTAATTGAAAAACATTTGTCTGTAGACGTCCTTCTGTTTAAATGTCTGTGATATTCACCCTGTATGTCAATTGATTTAGCCATTTATATGTGCATTATAAGAAAGGCAAATTCAACCCAAACACTGGAACACCTCGGATATTTTATTCTAAAATATCCAAGGTGAGGTCAAGGTGAGACCAGACCAACAATATTTTTTTTTTTGCAAAACTCCGTAAAAAACAAATTGGAATGGATTGCTCAATGGATTGCTTATTACTGTACACCACAGTTCTAATGAAATAATGAATACAAGGAAAAATAAAACTGCCTTTATAAAACTACTTAATCTATCAGCTGACTTACCAGACTTTTGGTTGATTTTACCTTTTTAAAATTGTATTAAAAGTTGTTCTTTTTTGCTATGAAATGTTTATATCAGTACTTTTGATGGCTTGATGGTTGATGGCTGCTTTAACCAGCCATAAGCCACTCACATTCCACCCTATAATTCTAATATTATTGTTGTCATTTTAATTAGAAATTACTTAATTCAAAATATTTAGTACTATATTTAATCTTTATTAGCATGGTGGTTATGGTTATTCAATCACAATTGTCTTTGCTAACAATAGCTTTATTGTAAACCAGGAATGGATTTATGGCATAATAGTAGGAGTAATACTGCTTTCATTTTCTCTTTTTTCCCCATAGGATTCCAACAAGTCGAGCACACAGAGTTTGAGTGACACTGGTTATTCATCTGATGGGATATCCAGCTCCCAGGGGGAGATTGTAGGCCAGATCTGGGAGGAAGGAATGAAGCTCAATGAAAAGGGTACCTCGAGGCACCCAGAGATGACCAAACTAGAGAGCTCCATGAGGCCTCTTCTAGAGTCAAAGACAGCAGACAAGAAGCAGAGACCACATTCACTGTCCGTCGGACATGAGCCAGAGTACAACTCTGATGAAGAAGCAGCCAGAGAAGAGTCAGAAGATGAACTGAGCTGTAAACTGCGACATGACTATGTGGAAGACAGCAGCGAGAGCGGTCTCTCGCCATTGCCAGTCAGGCAAAAGAAGTCACATAAAGAATTGACAGATGAGGAGTTCATGAGAAGGCAAATTATGGAGATGAGTGCTGATGAGGAAGAAGTAGATGAATATGGAAACCAGAAAACCAAAATGCCACAAAAAAGCGGTGGAGAATTGGGAAAAGAGAGGCGGCGGCTCACTCACCATTCAAATAGTTTTGAGGAAGACACAAAAGGCGCAGATGTGGATGATGATGAGGGCATGCTTGCCTCTCAAGGGGGCCTCAGGCGGTTCAAAACTATTGAGTTGAATAACACAAACAGCTACAACCGAGACATGGAGCTCAACCCTGAGCAGGACTTAAGAGAACCAGAGTTGGAGATGGAGAGCCTGACGGGATCCCCAGAGGAGCGGTCCAGGGGAGAGTATTCCTCCACCCTACCTGCTACCACCCCAAGCTACACTTCTGGAACATCACCCACGTCTGTGTCATCTATGGAGGATGACAGCGACAGTAGCCCTAGTCGCCGGGCAAAACTAGAAGAGGCCAAGCAGCAGAGAAAGGCTCGCCACCGGTCCCATGGTCCGCTCCTACCCACCATTGAAGACTCTTCCGAGGAGGATGAGCTAAGAGAGGAGGAGGAGCTACTTAGAGAGCAGGAACAAATGAGAGATCTGGAGCAGCAAAGGATCCGTAGTACAGCCAGGAAAACAAAGAGGGATAAAGAAGAGCTACGGGCACAAAGACGAAGAGAAAGATCTAAAACTCCCCCAAGTAACCTCTCTCCAATTGAGGATGCATCGCCAACAGAAGAGTTAAGGCAAGCAGCTGAGATGGAGGAGCTTCACAGATCCTCTTGTTCTGAATATTCCCCTTCTGTGGACTCAGAGGCAGAAGGGTTTGAGATGATTGGTGGAAAATTGTACAAATCAGGAAGTGAGTACAACCTTCCAACGTTTACATCTCTCTACTCTCCCACTGAAAAATCATCTGGAACATCACCACCTGACAAAACATTAAAAAGTGCAGAAGAGGTCTATGAAGAGATGATGAGGAAAGCACAGATGATGCAGAAGCAAGACCAACCTGTGAAAAGTCAGCAGAAATGTACTAATCAGCCTGTCAATAAACAGCATTTAGATACTGCAGCTGATTTAACTCCAGGCTCAAGCCCCACCCAGTTAAATTCACCAATGTCCTTCTCATCAACTGGGAATGATCCAAGAATCCCAGGAATACAGGGAGCACAGCATTTGTCAAAGGAAACCCAAAATAGAATGATGTCACAGACTGCCAAAATTGGAGGTGCTGTCGGGACCACGATGAAAGCCCAAAGTAATCAAACCACTGCAACTACTCGACAGGCAGGAAGTACTTCTGCTGTTAACAGAGCAAGTCCTCAGGGACCAACACAAGCCACATCATCTGAAACTGGAGGGTCCCTCTCCTCCAAAGTATTTTCATATTTCAAAGGTCCTAGTCCCCCAGTTTCTCCCACAACTTCACCTTCACAGAGTCCTACTCATTCAACATCACTGCGATCCTCTTGTCGACAGCTCCCCTCTTTGCCTGGTGGTTCTACATCCCCAGCCACACCCCATAGAAACCAGTCTCCCCAGAGATCCAATTCACCCCGTCTTTCACGGCAACAGTCCTCTCAAGAATCCCCAGTAATGGCAACAACATTGGGCTCTGAAACAACAAATTTTTCCAAGCCGATTACTGTAAATTCATCCACATCGCCCTTGTCATCACCAACAAAAGTTAGTGGTCAGCCTTTGTATCACTCTCAGCCTCCCTCGACTACTTCTCCAACATCCCCTCAACAATCCCCCAGACCTTCTCCCCAAAACGTTAATATGAGTACATCGAACAATCCATCCTCATATAGCCGGGGATCAATGTCAATGGAAAATATATCTCTATGTAAAATCTCAAATCTTACAGGCTCATCAATGGTTGTAGGACAGGGCCAAATGCATCCAAGAGGTAGCGTGGTTGATCTGAGTGCCCCAATGAGACCTGCACCAATTATAATGACAGACCAAGGTATGGATCTAACATCTCTGGCCTCTGACACAAGAAGATACTCTGTAGGAGCAGAGCAGCCATCCATTCGACACACAGCAGTGCAATCACTTATTATGAATCTGAATGCTCAAGAACAACCACATGTACCAGTTTCAACTCCGACCACTGCAAGCATCACAGTCTCTGCAGCCTCTATGTTTCCAACCCAGCCGAAACAACCAGTGGTATATGGAGATCCACTGCAAAACCGTGTGGATCTGGGGCAGGGTGTTGGTTCAGCGATGTGTTTAACACAAATGAAGCTCACAGATCCATCTATTCCAAAGATTGATGCCTGTCTGGAGGACCTGGGTATCCAACAGCAACAGCTACAGTTACAGCAGCAGAAGCTTCTGCATCAGCAACAACTTCTTGAGCAGCAGCTCCAGCAGCATCAGCAGCAATCCTCATTTGCTCGTTACAATTTAGCAAATCAGGTACAACCACTACTGTTGAAGAAAGATATTGTAGTAAGCCAGACAGGTAGTGCCCAGCCTGTGGTGAGTGTAAGTGCCATTCCCAGAGTAGCCCCTCTACCTCCACAGCCTGCTTCTGGGGCCCCTGCTTCTAACCAGTCACATGATATGTATAGTGGGGTTGCATTAGAGTTGAAAAATAAGCCCACTGTAATGAACTTGTCCACTGGAAAGCCCCATGTTATGATGGTTCAGCTGAATGAGAGTAACACATCACAAGGGGGCACAGTATCTCAGCTGGTAAAGAAAGAAGAGCCTGCACCTCCTCCCCAGGTCCTTGACCTGACAGGACAGATCAAACCAGAGAGCCAGGCTGCTTGCTGCGATGTTGTTTACAAAATGCCTTTTGCTGGTAGCTGCACGGGTGCTCTCACTCAGAGAACAACAACAGCAATATCAGATAAAAGCCCCACCGCTGATCCATCTCAAGTTACCCGGCCACCCCCTGCCCCAAACTATATCACCAGCCAACAGCAACAACAGCAAGCTCCAACCACGCAAGGTTTATCAGAAGAACGTAAACTCTATCAACCACAACCCCCAGGAGGCCTACAACCTTCCATATCTGACACTATTCTACCACCTATGGCAGATGTTGGCTCTCAACAGTATCAGAGAAATTACCAGGGTGCAGTTGACCTAAGCACCATGAATCAGCCTTATGATGGTTACGTAGGCATTGGTGCCCAGTATGGATCCTACACAGATTTGCGGCAAGTAGACGTTGCTGGGTCTCCATTACCTCTGCGTCGTTATGGCTCCATGTCAAATATAAATTCAGATCATGGCTATGGTCCGCGTGACTCAGCAGTGGTACCAGATGCAAATCTAGCACAATACAGTGCAACTACTGCAAGAGAAATCAGTCGTATGTGTGCAGCTCTCAACTCAATTGACCAATATGGAAGTCGCTTTGCAAATCCTGAACTACTGCAGTATGGAGGCAGAGGTGGGCCAGTTGGTAGACTCAATCTACATCAAAGCTTAGCATCAATCAGAGCTAACCTTCTCTATGGTCCGGATGGAAGACCAACAGCACATGGCCAATCCTTAACAAACCTTATTAATGCCAGGCAAGCAAGTATTCGGGCTTTGTACCCTGCAGCTATGAGAGGAACAGATGGAATGATATATTCAACCATAAACACACCGATAGCTTCTACCTTGCCAATAACCACTCAGCCTTCTTCTGTCTTGGGTCCCATGCCAAGAGGTGTATACAGACCTTATCCTACAGGTGTGACTGCAGTACCACTGGCTAGTCTAACCAGGCTGCCTCAAGTGACTCCTAGAATGCCTCTGTCCACACAGGGTCCATACTGTTATCCTACTTCAAACAAGTACCCTACTACAATCCCCGGCACAAGTGCACCTACTATCAATACTACTTCTGACCAGGAAACTCCAGTCTACTTAGGGAAGCTGCCATCAACCGTTGCCTCAACGTTACCACCAACCCAAACTGTTGCTCATTTAGGTGCACAAAATGTGTCTGCATCAGGTATTCAGACGACCGGGATAACATTCCTGCAAATAGACCCACCGGCAAACCAAGTTCAAATCCCAATACAGAATGTTACATCACTCTCTCAAGCTCAAATACATGATGAGCAGAACCAAATGCAGGAACAATTACACACTCCTCAGTTGCCACCTCAAACACAACCATTATCCCTAACTCAATCTCCAAGTCAGCTTGTAACACACCCCCAACCTCAAGCATTAGTGCAACCCCAAGCCCAGGTCCAACCCACTGCACCTGTTACTGCTTCAGAAGCAACCATCTCAACACTTTCCCCATTGACTGACACACGGAAAGACAAGGAAGAAGAGCGATTAAGTCAACAACAAGAGCACATGCTGCAGCTAGAACGGGAGCGTGTGGAGTTGGAGAAATTACGGCAACTACGCCTACACGAGGAGCTTGAAAGAGATAGAATGGAGCTTCAGCGACACAGAGAAAAAGAACAAATGCTGGTGCAGCGTGAGATCCAGGAACTACAGACAATCAAACATCAAGTCCTTCAACAGCAGCAAGCTGAGCGAGAGACCCAGCTCATCATGCAAAGGGAACAGCTTGCCCAACAGAGAATGCAGCTTGACCAGATTCAAACTTTGCAGCAACAGCTGCAGCAGCAGTTAGAGGACCAGAAGAGGCAGAAGACAGCAGCAGTGGAGGCCGCAGCAGCAGCAGCTGCAGCAGAGGCAGCTGCCACATCTGCAGCTGCAGCGGCTGCAGCAACATCTACCCAAGGGGCTATGCAAGGGGTAGTTGTTGGAGGAGGACCTCCTCAAGGGTTCATTATTTGTGACCAGAGTGGTCGATTGCTTCAACAGGATGGCCAGGGTGTTCAGTTCTGGCAGGACGGACAGGTAGTTCAAGCTGTAATGGCAGGCAGGCCTATTCATAGTTCTTCCTCAGAAGTATCTTTGAGAAATAGTGATGACCAAGCTAACTCCAGGATCATGAAAAAACAGAATTCCATGCCGAGACTGAGAGATGGCTCTGAAGAGGACTCAGTAAAGAGGATTGCAGACAGCTGTGTGCAAACTGATGATGAAGATGGAGAGGACAGATTCATGAACAGGCGCAGAAGAACTCGGCGGATTGCAGACTGCAGCGTGCAGACTGATGAAGAGGATCAGGGAGAATGGGACCAGCAGCCAGTTCGGCGTAGAAGGTCTCGCATATCTAAGCACTCTGATACAAATGTGGAGAAATCAGAAGCCAAAGTGTCTTCCTCAAGTATTGCTATTCAAACCACTAATGATTCCGCCTGCCAGACAGAGCCAGAACAGCTCGGCAGGGTCTCCCCTGCAATTCACATTACTATGGCAGAGACTTCAAAGGTTGACCTGTTACATTACATTGCAGCCCCTGAAAGAACCCAGAAAGGGGAGAGTCTTGCCTGTCAAACGGAACCAGAGGCTCAGTCTCAGGGTGTAGTTGCCCCTCAGCTTAGTGTGCCGACAACCATCAGTCCTTACTCCACAAGCCTCCATATGGTGGGTGCCAACCCATCTGACTCAGTGTCTCCACGCCTCCATGGGGTGGCAAAGTTCGAGAGGAGGAAGCCAGATCCTCTGGAGATTGGCTATCAACAGCAACATGAGTCCCGCCAGCCCCCCAAATCTCCCCAGGTGTTGTACTCCCCCGTGTCTCCACTGTCCCCACATCGCATGCTGGAGACCACATTTGCCTCACAGGAGAAGCTCAACAAGGCCCACGTCACACCCCAGCAGAAGGCCTTCACCACTGAGTCCCCGCAGCGGCATCAGACCCTGCCCAGACCTATCAAGAGTGTGCAGCGTTCCATGTCCGACCCCAAGCCACTCAGCCCTACATCTGAAGACCTTGGGAAGAACAGGTTCTCCCCATACCACCAGCAAGCTCTCTCAAACAGTCAGGTATGCAATTATCAGCCTTTCTTGAAAGAGTTTCAAATACATGGCTCTTTCTTCCGATATAGAGCAAATTGACTTGATGACATGAAAATATATTCTGTGGAACACATACAATTATTTGATACAAAGGTTACCAAAGGTTTCAAAAAGGTTCTAGTTTAACAATGAAACAAAAAGAAGTATCATAAACTATCCATTTATGGATATTCCAATAATAAACCTCACAGTTAAGGACCAAGCTATTTATCATCAGGAATATATA
>JAOPUI010000024.1:16338449-16355809 GCA_027123135.1 Urophycis floridana
CATGCTACATCCTTGTGTATGCTATCACCTCTTAGTGTATGCCTGGATGTATGTACATTTATGTATATTTCTATATTGCTTTATGTATATTTTTTTGTATATTGTATACATAGGTTTATATTATATATTTATATATTCTAACACTCTACTATATGTAGAGTGTCAGTCTCTTCTTTCTTTTTTCCCTGAAGTATTGTAACAAATGCAATTTCCCTCAGGGATCATTGAAGTATGTCTGTCTGTAAATATCAGAATCAATTTTTCAGTCGCTACAGGTATCTCTCCTACCACTCTTGTGAGCTGGTGCTGGGGCTTCCTGAGTTGGTACCGATCCAGAATATTCTGACATTCGGCCAGGCCAGCTCTGTATTGGCCAAAGTTCAGTAAAACATTAGTCTGTGAAATGTTTGGTGCGCACATACAAAACTTTGGGAGGTTGTGTCGGCGCATTTCCAGGAAAAATACATTTAATCTACTGGCTCTTCAGAGGTTCAGATGAAGGAATTAAAAACAGAACTTTTATGTTCATCGGTACATCCAACTACAGAGCAACTGGCATGCTTCGCTTGTTTGCAAGCGATGATGTGCCGGTATTGCAAAAAGCGAGGAAAAAACAATGGTGTTACACGGTGGTGGTAGCTCAGCTAATTTTCTCATGGGCTGGCCAAAGAGCTTTGGGTGGGAAAAGCAGAGAAGGGGGAGGTACCTTTCTCCATATGACGACGTAGATTCCAGATCAGATGCTGAAATTCAGCATCCTCATCGATGAGAGCATGACCAAACTTCTTTTTTCATCTTATTGAACTGCAATCGTGCACGGGCTCTGCCATACGAGACACTTTGCTGGAGACCATTGAGAGTCATGGCATCCCCAAGGACATGTTGCGCTCCTGAACTTATTGGTTTTGTGACTGATGGGGCCGATGCTATGATGGGCCGATATAGGGGACCTGCCACTCTCCTGCATGAGGAGATTAACCCTGACCTGACCATCATCCATTGTATGACTCACAAATCCTAACCCTAACCCTATCTCAATCACATGATACGGTGAAGCAAACAACAGACGCATTTTTCTCTCAGAGCCCGAAGCATACACGAGAGCTTGAAGTCGCTGCCTCCAACTTGGGGATTGCATGCTTGCAGAATAGGTAGAGTGTTTGATGTGCACTGGCTGTCCTCATCCTGCACATCTTTGACCGCTCTCTGGGAGTGTTATCCACCTTTGGTCCGTCTCTTTGCTGCGCTGGCTGAGGACAACTCTAGATCCACCACATAGAGGGCAAAGTGTTAGGGAATTAATTCCAAGATGACTCAGTGGATCTTTCTGATCTGTTGAAAGATGTGCTAGAAACACACAGGAGAGATGCCACTGGTATTAAAGCCAATTCAGAGGTGAACACAGTCGTGAGGGCCCTGAGGTCTATGAGGCTTGCTGATGTTGTGAGCACAAAATGCCTGAAAAAAATGCCTGAAAGAGAAAATGCCGGAATGCACAAGGGGGTAAATATCTGCCAGCCAAGCAATGGAGGTCAACAGAGGGCAAGTGCGTTTCGCAACCGTTTCTTTATCTCCCTGGCAGACATTATAGAGCGCAGGCTAGATGACAATGGAATAATTGCTGTTTGTGCTGTCCTGAACCCCTCAAGCTGGTCCTCAGATGAAGAGGAGCGCACGGTGTTTAGGGATGACAAACTTGTCACCATTCAAAAAACTGTTGCTGCTGAGGTGTCAGACATCCCTTTGCTCCTGAAAGAGGTTCGACAATATAAATGCCACAGAGTCCAAGGAGACAATCTCCACAAAGTGTTTTCTGCCGTCTTCACGTTCCCCGTGTCTGCAGAGTGTGACCGTGGATTAAGTGCCATGAATTACATCCTCACTGATGAGCGCAACAGAATGAACGTGTCCACACTGTCATTCACAGTCTTCTCGTCATCGCTGTGAATGGGCCAGACATGCGTTTGTGTCCTGCTCAGAACTTCACGGAGATGTGGATAAAAGACAGGCGAAACGCTGCAGATGATGCGCCAACAGAAAAGCCGAAAAGGCAACATGAAGCCCAACATCAGAGCAAACTGGTTACTTAGTCTAGTCAGCCGAACTATTTTGACATGTGAAATCTTAATCGATTAGGTTTTATGTTACATTTTACTTTCTGATTGAGTTGCCTGTTCGCCTTGAATCCTCTGCCATGTTGGCCTGATCGGCCCCTATCCATGGTCCTGAAACTTAATTTGGCATTCTCCCACATCGCAGGTGTGGCCGTCGCAGAAAATGTAATGTTTTTTTAGTTTGCATTAAAGATGAATGTTCAACTGTTCGAAATGTGAAAGAGCCTACCGTTAACTTAAAAATGAATTAGGCCTGTTAATTGCTTGTTTTTTCATATTTAAAAAAAAAGAAAAAAGAAAAAACATTCCCTGTATGTTTGGATTTTGACAAATCGCACCCTAGGTAGAGCTAACATTCTTGCTCCACCTTGTGGTCCTACATCCGTTACACAGCACAACGATTTCATTTGTTACACTATAGCTCGATCTTGTGGTCGTGCAACCGTAGCATATTTTTTTTTAATTCTTACTTGACTCACATTCCATTTTCGTCATAATCAGTTAACGGTGAATTTAATTAGCTGTGAACTCCCTATCAGCTTCTCTTTGACTCTTCCAGACACTCATTATGTTTCCACTCACACATCTTTCCATTTACTTAGTGTTTTACCAATTTGACTTCATTATTTTCTGTGATGGCATTGTTTTTTAGACTATACAAAATAATTTAAGATAAATGACTAAATATATGTTTTTAAATCAGTTGTGCATCCCATAAACTTATTTAATTGCATTGTAATATAATGATTGGGTTGACTGATGATAATTTACTTGCAATATACACAGACTGCCCTCGGCAGGGTACCTACCATAAGCATGTCAGTAGGGAATGTGATAAAAAAGAACTGAGAATAACATTTTGAACACAATACGTTTTTAGTAGTCACATTTGTTGCCAGAGAGACAAGTAATTCATTTCAATAATAAGAAAGGAGACTGACTTTGAAGCTAAAGCACATTAGCAATTATCTGTGGTCAAGATCAAGCCCATCAGGAGAGATGAGTATCTAAGAGATATGAGTATGGTCAATCTGCCCTAGCACAGTCTGCAATAACCTGGTTTGCTCATAACGTAAATATTTCACGACTCATTATTGTTCCACTGTACCCTGGTTAATGTTTGCTTAGTACTGCGGTTCATATAAGGACACCAATCAAGGATACCAGTAGATATATCATTCCCTGTAAATTCAATTACCTGTTAATAATTTAATTGGTACACCACTGATTCGATTGAATCTGTGTAAAGTCCTTGACATTGATCAAATTAGGATGGTTGGTGGAACCTTCACCGGAACCTACAATGGAATGTGTATTGATCTCTGACCCAGAACCTCCACCCTCATCCATGGGTTACAAAATGGGAAAGGATATTGGACATGCTAAAAATGTTGTGCATTTTGTACGAATCCATCCACAAATGAAAGCTGGACAACAAATGCTTTGCCGCTTGCCACTGTCAGTTTGAGATGCTGTCTGACTTAACTGACTTAACTTCATCAGGCAATGAATACGCTTCTGACTACCAAAGGGAATATCCTTGCTGGACTTCACATTCCCAGGTGGTCTGCACGTCTCATAGAGTTTAACTCTATGAGATGTTCAGTACAGATAGGGATCACTTAATAATGTTGCTGACTGCTTATTCAGGCTGCCACTTCCTGGAACTGACATGGACAATGCTGAGAATGTGGAGTCAGTTGCAACAATACTGACAGACAACAATTGAGTATCTAAGGCAGATTTCAAAGCTGAATGCCATTCCTGTCCTGTGCCTACAGAACTCTGTGCACAAATCCAAAAACACTTGCCAAAACAGAAGAAGGCGATTGGTCCTCATTTACAGCAATACGTTACAGGATCATCAATTGTCGATCAGTTGTGGATGACTGTATTGTCAGAGGTACTTACCACCTTGTTGTGCCAGAGTCAGTGCAGAAAAGACTGATAGACATTGCGCATGAGACCCATCAGTGTATTGTTTACACCAAACAACGCCCAAGACACACAAGACAACACACAAGACAACACCCAAGACACACAAGACAACACACAAGACAACACCCAAGACACACAAGACAACGCCCAACTACTGGTGGCCAAAAATGTACACACAGGTGAAAATGCTTTCTTGTACTGTACAGTACTAAATGTAGACAAAAGGTCAGTTGTAACTCACTGCTCTACTCCATCCTGTACCATTACCAGCTGCTGCATGGGAAAAGGTCTTAATTGACATTGTTGGTCTTTTTGAAAATGCATCCAGACTGCAGGTTAACAATGGATTACTCCAGAAGTTGCTTTTGTCACACATACTGCAACAATCATTTAGTTCCTAACAATAATCTTCCTAAGTATGAGTAAGAAGTTGAAAGGTTCAACAGCCTTTACACTTACCTGTTGAATGGTGTAGGAATCCACCTACCTGGGCTAAGGATTATGGTCTAGAGTAAATAAATATACTTAAAATGCATGCATGCATGCTGCTTGAGTTGTCGTAAACAACATTGCATAGTGTTATGTACAATATTGAGAATGTTATAATTCTGAAGGAAAGTTACCTTTGTTGAAAGAGGGAGATCTTGTGTTCAGATTGTGTTGTACTGCATTTGCATGTATGTGGTTGTGATGTTGGGGCCTGGTTACTGCTGGTGGAGGGTGACCAGGAGTGATGCAGGATGAGAGTGGAGGAAGGAACACTCTCTGTGGGGTTAACTTGAGAATGAAGACAGAGGTCCCTTGCTAAAACACATCCATGTTGGTGGCTATTGCGAAGCCCTGACATAACAAACAGGCAAATTAGAAAGTAAGTAAGTCTAACCTGGCCCCAACTGAAATGTAACTCTACTAGTTTCAATATGTCCCCAATGGATATACCATGGAAATCACTGTTTACAATTGCATGCGTGACCAGCCAAACTCTGGTGTGGGTGTAACGCACGATGGACTATACAAAATACCGATTAAACTGATTAGAATGATCAAGATCAATAGGTCAAGCTTCTGCATATTTCTGTGGAGCATTTTGTTTTCTCCTATCCCACCCTCTCATGATCATAGGCCCCTGGGCTCATGACCAGGTTGCCCATATGGTAGATCCGGGCTTGGTTATGATGAGTCATAATGACGTTGACATCTTATGTTAATTCCGGTAGCCAAAGTTAACTTGTAAATGTTAAAACTGCTTGCCGTAAGCAAAGGCTGATTTTTGGTGAGTGCAGTGGGAAGAAACGCACGCCCAGAGCGCCACAAATTGTGCTCAGTTCCACTAGTGGTTTTTGAACATTCAGAATGATTGTTTATTATTTCCTCTTAAGCGATAAGAATACAACAAACAGGGCAAAGATATATTCTCTATCACACCTTTAATTATTTTCTCGATCACCCTTTATGTTTATGTTTTATCTTTATTCTATGTCTCTTAACTTAACTTAACATTCTCTATCACTTCTTTATCTTTGTTCTATATTACTCCTTATCCATATTCTCTATCACTCCTTAATTATATTCTCAATTGCTTTTATCTTTATTCTTTATCCATTCTTTATCTTGAATATCTATAACTGTTTTGTCTTTATTCTCTGTAACTCTTTATCTTAACTCTTTATCTTATTTATCATTATACTCTATCACTTAATGCTGTCCAACACACTCTTTATTTACTTTGCTTGACTTTACAGCAGACAGCCTAATCAATACACAACTATACGGTAATGAAACAATCCAGAGCCTAACCCAGTCCGGACCACTACTGTCTCAACGGAAATCAATAGTCCCACTCTTCATCCCTCAGAATTAAAGAAAGTACCAGACCTATCCCTTAGCTTCATAGTCTTGAGCTGTGAATCATTTTTACAATCAAGATAATGCATTATTGTAAGAATTAATCTGTAGTATTATATAATTGTGTTATGTGGTGTGCCACTATAAAATTGTGACATTATAGCTGACTAGGCCTACATGTTCAGTAGCTTGTATCTGTGGTGTACCATTAAATGATGTATCACTATGAAAGCTACACATAATTAGGCCTGTAACTCAATTTTGTCTTCAAGCAAAATACATTGTTGAACAATAATGGTTAGTATAAATACAGATGACTAACCTTGTTTGTATAATAAATATAATGACACGGTCCAATTTGTGGGGCATAGTATGGACAATGGTTTTGACGTCTTCTGTGAAGTTGAGCAGAGAGTGACATGTTAATTGCTATCAAGACCAGCGTGAATAGATACAATAAGTGTTCAAAATCTGTGTAGGGGAGAAACTCTCGCATCACATCCGCCCATCCCCTCCTGCTCGCGAGCTGCCACTTGCGGTAGTGATGATGCTCCCTGTAGAGGAGCGTTGCGCGTGTCCGCTGCCAGCCAATGACAGCGCAGGATGGAGCTGGTGTGAATGGAGGCAAGACGATGTCGTCTCGCGAAGCGATGGGGAAGATTTAGCATCGATGAAAGGTACAATTACTGGATATTTTTCTACGTAATGACTCAATGTTCATCACGCCACCATACAAATTGTAGGCCTACGTATCCATATTTTATGCGGATTCGCCCATTGACTTTTTGAGTCAAGTGGTTTGAGAAGCATCTCTTCGTAAAAAATAATTGACATTCACTGGTCGTTGACTTGCCTAGATGGATAGCACTAAACGCTAAGGATTTGGTTTAAAAGCTACATTATGTGATAGTCATTGATGTAAAAATAAGAAAGAGCGTTCCGCGTGAATCGTTCATATGTTGAAATTGTAATTGGTCTGCTCTACCACTCGATGAACACCCCCGTTGAGGTAGACTACATAAACGTAGGCCTTTACAATTGTTTAAAGGCCCTTTTTAAATGAATGTTTCTTATGTACGTTTTAGTTGTAAATCATTTCTGTTGAAGTCAAAAGGTAGGCAAATTTCCTCATATTTCTCGAAATTTGCGGTTATATTCGTCTGACTTTAATTGGAAAGGAAGTGTCTGTCGCATATGTCTCATGTCATTCTCTGTGACAATATTAATGGGGTGGGTTACTAGAAAAAGACGTTTTGTAACCTGATTAGGCCTCTTAAGACGTGATTTATTCGGCTTCCTAGTGCGTAAGATGAAGCTACAAGTGCTCTCTTGATAAAAAACATAGCATTTGAAAAGTGTCAATCTCTTGACATTAAATTAGCCTTACCATATCCAAATATGGCGTTAGAATTAGTTTTTCTTCAATTGACCAATCCCTTAACAATGTGAGATGTCAGTGAGTTGTCATAGTGGCGTTCAGAAACCACAGTAGTACAGACTAAAACAACCTTATAAAAATTGTGTTTAAAAATAATGTTTTCCTGATTTACGAAGGAAATGCAAATATGCATATAGCTATTCTTGCTAGGATTTTTTGGTTGTGTAGCTGAATTTTTAGTTTAGCGTTCTTTTGCAGCCTTGAGCATTTTAGAAGTGTGAATGTTCTTAACAATGATTAGGCCTTTAGATTAATAGACTGCTTTAAATGCAGTTGTCTGTACTGTCACATATATTAGGCAGTAGTTAATATAGTGTAGGCCTAGTTAATATTTCAAATTTGACTACTAAATCAAAAGGTATTATACAAGGTAAGCTTTCACCGCAACTGTGGATGTTTCTATTTAAACGATTCATACATGGCCACATGGTCATATTCTCATATTTTAGTTTTTATTTAATATCATGTTACTCTATGAAGTAATACATGAATTAGGCTTATTGCTCAGTAGGTCAACAGTGCCATGGGGCAAATCTTGGTTTCAGAGCATCTGTATACTCTTGCTCTCTCTCTCTTGTGTTTCCACACCACTTGCCTCTGGACTCAGGTTATCTAACAATGGCATTGGCTGCTGATGTTTCCTTTGCTCTTTGTAACATCATCTGGCTGTGCACTTATTTCTTATACATGTGAGTGCACCTTAATCTTTAATTAAAATGGAACAGAAGTCACAGAATGGCCAAGTTGGCATATTAACAGGATTTAATGTAAAAGCTATTTTTAAAACAATATTGTGATATGAATATATTGACGTTGACCACACAATTGTTCATTGGACTAATGTCTAATATTGACTGTGGGGCACTTTTACACTTTTACAGGGTCAGTACTTTGTGGTCTGTCAGCTGTGTTAAACGTTGTAATTTCCTAAACTTCAAACAGTCAATTCACATAAATCCTTATTTGATGATCTTCTTAATTTTGAGAAACAACCATTCCAGCCATCAACCCTCCAAAATAGCAAAAAACCCTGAAGACTGTGTAAAATGTTTGGGGTGTGGTAGTGTCCAAGTGGTGTTAGCATGTTGTTTAAGCATTTATGTCTGTCATGTATGTAGCGTTAGCATCCATGTGTGTCATGTATGTGGCGTTAGCATCCATGTGTGTCATGTATGTGGCGTCAGCATCTATGTGTGTCATGTATGTGGCGTTACATTTGCATCTATTTGGGTTTAGCATCTACAATATGTGTGCCATGTATCTGGCATCAGAGGTTAATTGGCCAGCCTCTCAGAGGGCTGCTCTGGCTGCCGGGGAGAGACTGCTTCTGTATACACCAGCTCACAATCTGCCATCTCATATGCCAAATACAGGCCTTTAATAAGGCATGTCATTTTTGATCTTTAAGTACATTTTGCTCTGATATATTTTAGTCAGATTACATCCTGCCAGACATGACAGATCTAATGATCTGCCTAGCTCTGTATGGAAGGCCACAAGGGTAAAAACTTTGCCTCCTTTTAGGCAGCATTTTAGCAGTGTTTTTGCTGTCATAAAATTTATTATGGCATTGTATTTTATGTTGCCATAAAACATGGAGAATTTTGTGGATCAAAACACAGTTTTTACACCGCTTTTCTTCAACTCTACTACAGCCTGAAATTCTGTATTTTGGACTGCTTTTGAACACACTATTGAACCTGTCAAATAGCACGTTCAATAGCATGTTTTAATAACAGTCAAATATAAGCATATTTATCCATATGCTACTGAGCAAAACAAAACTTGGTGATCTAACTGAAAATAATGGTTACTCTACAGTGTATTACTGAACACATAACTTTATGCATGGATTCATCAGCAGATATATCCTGACCCTTTTGGACTTCCATAGGTCTTTTCTTTAGTGCATTCACACCACCTAGCCCCATGTTGAGACATGGGTCATTACCCTTTCTTCAACAGCACAGTACAACACGTGGTGCAGTGTTTATTGTAGTGAATGCACTGTGGTAACAATATTAATCTAAACCAAGATATGAATACAAAAATAATTGTACAGTGACATGTTTACCTATAATCAAAATATAATACAAACATATAAGGTATGCATACATTGCTGTAAATGACACACATAATATGTGTACTTTGAAATCCAGGCCAGTGGTTCCCAACCTTTGAGTATGTTGCATCCTTTAGGTATACAATTAGTTTTTAATTGAGACCTTTGGGGACCACCTTATATGCAAACCATAAAATAATAGATAAATACACATGCAATGGCTGATCAAAGTTACCCTGTTCATACACAATTATTAATGCAAGAAGGCTATGGCAGCCTGTGTAAAGAAAAAATCAGCAACCCTGCTTATGCTCTCGCGGACCACATAAAATTATCTGATGGGCTGAATTTGAAATCTGAAATCTGTAAATAATGCATATGTTTCTATAAATAAACAACATAAATGTTTGCCAATACATGCTTGTACAGTTGGTTAGGAAGAGGTTAGTGGCCATCTTGTGGCCACCTTGGCTCAAAAGGCAAGAGCATTTGAAACATCTTTGTCACATTTGTCACACCTTTGTCTATATACCTTTCTTTGTTGGCCCAAATGTACCAATGATCACCATTGCAATTGGTGACAAAATCAAGTGTCACACAGAAGGAAGAATGTACCCTATTTCCAGCCCGTGAATCAATCCTCCTAAAGTGATATTTCACTTTTGGCAGAAAATTCTATTTTTACCATAGACCATAGACCATAGTCAGTATTTTAATGAACACTTAGCCTCTGGAGTAGAGCTGCCCCAGGAATCTATATTTACTAACCAACATTTATCACAGTCTTTTTATTAACTTCTAAAGGTTCTCATAACTTCAGTTTCTCCTAATCTAGGTCACTGTCATGCACCTTTCCTTATCCTTCTCATCCTCTATAACTGATCATAATCATTTAGGAAGGGATCTATTTCAGAATTATAAGTCATTGTTAAAGATTTTACTGCTAACTCTACTGCATGGTTGTTGTGTTACTCAATTTTTTTAAATGTACTAAAATGTACTTTTCTAAGACTCAAACTAGCCACATTTACAAAAACTATAATGAATAAAAAAAAAACGAACATGACATTAATGAAAGTAAAGATAAAGCACAAAATATAGATGGATATGCAGTTTCTAAAGAACAAAAGTAAAGTCTGGTCTCTGATGACTTTCTCTTGACCTGGCTAAACTTTGTTAGTATCGACCCAACACTCATATCTCTTTCAGTATTTGATAGGCTGGGTATTAATAGGACATAGATTAATGGTTTACATGAGGGAAGCCAGAGTGATGCTGGGACTCCCTGTGGGATCACATAGAACCTGAGCCAAACAAAATGTGACAGCAGGCCAATTGCTAGTGACTCAGGCACGTCTGAACCTCAGGGAGCCTTCCCTCTCCAGATTGTCCCTCTCCAGATTGTTACACGTTAATGCAGGGGAGATCTCTATCTCTAGCTCAATGGGTTATGTACTTCTGTAATATAATTCAGGGCAAGCTATGATACATAATAATATCATGATATATATTGTTAATACTAATCATTCATACCATTACCTAATAATTGTAGTAATTTTCTAAATCCTACCTGCTCCGTAACAGTTTAGGAGTGTTTTACTATCTCCTACCTGGTCCTTAATAGTTGAACAGTCTTTCATAAAAGATGTACATCCCCAATGTCTCTCACAATTACTTTTATTTTGCTTCCCCAGATCTGACTCCAAAGCACCCCACCTGTTCATGCATGAAATAAAGCAGTCATATGCAATTCAGCAAGCAAGAGCAGACTCATTTCAGCGCGCCCCTGGCAAGGACCCCCTGGTGGCCACATCTTACATACCCAGGACATGTACGGCAGTGCCAGGGCAGTAGGCCATATAGAGAGCAGCCCCGCACGGTCCCCGCGCCTGCCTAGGTCCCCCCGTTTGGGCCACCGGAGGGCCAACAGTGGGGGCGGGGGTGGTGCGGGGGGCAAGACGCTCTCCATGGAGAACATCCAGTCCCTCAATGCGGCCTACGCCACCTCGGGGCCCATGTACCTGAGTGACCATGAGGGCGTGGGCTCCACTGCCACCTACCCTAAGGGCACCATGACCCTGGGGAGAGCCACCAGCCGGGCCATGTACGGGGGCCGCGTCACAGCCATGGGCAGCAGTCCAAACATCGCTTCAGTGGGGCTGCCCCATGCTGACCTTCTGTCTTACAGTGACCTGGGCTCCCTCTCCATGCTGCACCACCACCACCACCACCAGGGGGTGCCGTCTGCTCTGCTGAGGCAGGCGGTGCGGAGCAGTGGGGGGGAGTTGCTGGAGATGCAGGCCCAGTTCAGGGACATGCAGAGGGAGAACGAGCTGCTACGCAGAGAGCTTGATCTGAAGGACAGTAAGCTAGGCTCCTCCACTAACAGTATCAAGAGTTTCTGGAGCCCCGAGCTCAAGAAGGAGCGGATAATGCGGAAAGAAGAGGCGGCGCGTACGTCCATCTTGAAGGAGCAGATGAGGGTTACTCATGAGGAGAACCAGGTAAAAAAACACATTTTTTAATAATCAGTTATAATGCATCAGCCTATAAATGAACATGTGCTATGTAATCATGTATTCTTGTACTTCTTCAATGTTCTTGTAACGCTTTTCTCCCAAAGACCCATTCAGCCATCCTGTCTGTGTTGAACCTTTCTGGAAAGAGCTTTTACACACACTTTCTTTAATTTGTCATATTTCTCCCATATGTAGTATGTATTCAGGACAACTTTCCTTTTAGTGTCCATCAATCTTACAATATGCCAACCAAAACTCAAAGACCAAGGACGCGTTTCCACTTAAAGTACCCAGAGCTTTTAGTCCCAAGGAACTAAAAGGTTCCTTCAGCCCGTTGTCTACGTTTCCATTCACATTCCCCATTCTCTCATTCTGAATTCCAGTCATCTGTGAGTGTAGACTTAATTGGGAGATCTCGCCTGTGTGACGTTGCTCTCTGCCTTTCAATCAGTCCCTTGGAATGGGGCATGTACTGACAGCTCTGTGGTGTCTTAATAGTATCCTAATGCACATCCCCCTCTTTGTACCTGTCCTTAGGGTGCTATAGGATTTAAAGATGTATGTATGTACATTGATGAATACATTATGGATGTTCTGAGGAAAAAATATTCAGTTTTTTAGCCAAGAAAACATGGCAGTCATAAAAAAGCTGAATTTATGTGAAAGTCATTAGTTGTACCTAAAGTACAGTAAAACTACAGAGCTATTTAGTTTACCCTCAGCAACAGTGTGGTTAATGTGATAATTATAATTCCCATCATTGTTTAGTGTTCACTAGGCCCCATTGTCATGTTAGAAGATGCAACAGTATTTTCTATTGGTGTGCTGCACACATCATTGCTTATTATCATGTCATTCTTGTTTAGCTTCAGCACAGCAGCACCCAGTTGTTGTAATTTTGATACATTCTGTGCTTACCATCTCCCCACAACCAGCTGGATCACCAGGCACCTCCAAATTCACAAATTAAGCACTGGTTATTAAGTGATGAGTTGTAACTGTACACTACACTGAGGTCGCTATCTTGTTTGGAAGTTGCTGAGCACACGTTGGTCTCCATCGAGTTATGGACAGCCTGACAGTGCTGCAGTTACCTAAACTATGTCAGCGCTTTGACTGAATGATGCAGCAAAATAACGGCATGCCAAAGTGATTTAACTTGCTGTAAGTTAATTGGCAGCTGATTGGAGTACCCCCTCCCCCGCATCTCTCACTGTGTCCCAGCATTCTCAGCAGCTTGTCAGCTACCACAGGATACGGAACCAGATTTGTATATTCACTCTTAGACAACATTTAAAAATAGTGCACTCTATGAGTGCACTATTGTGCACAAGTGGGCTAATTTGAACATGGCCCATGAGTATGAAAAATGTATTAATTCAATGAATTATCAAATTATCTAATTTGAGAGAACAAATAAACAAATCAAGTGAACAAATATTATATAGAGGGAACAAAAAACAAAACGTGTCCACAAAATGATAAAACAAGGCCACAAATAAACCTGCATGTTTTTCGTTCTTCTCTGCACTTAACAATCCGCAGTAATGAAGCAAAGATGTAGTTTCATAACTGTTATGTTCCTAAAACTTTCTCTTTCTCATCTGTTGTAGCAGTCACACTAAGCTTTTGCCTTGGCCACAATGTGGCGCGATCCAATGTATGTTCAATGGTAGAAGGCTAAGTTGGGAGGTGCCAAAGATAGCAATGCAAAGCGAGTCAAAGTTCAAGAAGGGAGTGACCAGAGGGTTCGGAACAAGTAAAAAAATATTAAACGTTTTGTGTTAAATTGCAACAGTTTTCACATAGACACTTACATGGCAACATTTCAAAAAATATGGACACCACAGGCAAAGCATTTTGTGGCTGTCAGACAGTGGAAAGAACTGTCACATTTTTTTGAACCAACCAATGCACCACAAGCAGATCCTACAGAAAAACGACAGCCTTAAATGAGTATTGTCAGTTGTCAATCAATCAATACCTGAAATGGTCCTAAAATATTTTATTAACTGTATTTGTATTTTGGGCCAAGATAAAAATAGCAACAACATTACAAGTATAGTTGTATAGTGAGCCTAGACTCTTGAATGCAGCTGGTATGAATATGGAATGTGTACAGTTTATGGCCTTTGGCCTGGGTTAGACTCTTTTCAATGCAACATTTGTGATCTGAGGACCCATTAACTGTCAAGTAAGGACATTACAAAATCTGATTCAGCAAGTCGCATCCCCAGGTGGTCTGGGTTGCCTCCTGATCATGTTACAGTGTAGTGAACAAACAATCCAGCCACGATACGATCAAATAACAACGTCATGAAAACCCTGCACCATGGCCTGACTACCTCATGCCCTCATACCTCTCAATTTGTATTGAATACTACATCCACAAGGGATAAAAAGACGCGCGAGCACACATCACAAAGGTGCTGCCATGGAGGTGAAGGCAAAGTGCCAGATAGAAGCGCTATGCTTGAAGCGAGGGAGATTAGTCACGACAGCACCATTAGGAAATGTAACTCGTATTCTGTCTATATGTATGTGTCTTTATATATATAGCCTACAATATATTAAGTAAGTCTATTCCAAATGTATTAAATGTAAAACAAATATGTCTCTCAAACGGGTTATTGAATGTTATTTATTCATCGTCAGAGATAGAATCGTGTGTGTTCCGTTTGTCTGAAATAAAACAAATATATTAAATGTCAATCCACTCAATCAAATTTAACAATATGCTATAATATATAATGAAAAACAATAAGTGTGTGTTACCATCTGAGTGGAGTTCGCACTGCTTGCTTTGTTATTATTCGTTGGTTCATACTGTATAATAGTGCTGGACATCATGTGGCACCCGGGGAAATATGTGTTAGAGATATGTAAAAAAGACTAATCTGAAATAGATTGTCTCTCAATGAGCAATTGAGATGAGGAAGTGGAAAAGAGATATCAAAGATCCAACTGAATTAGATAGAACAACTTTATTTATCCCAGAGGGGATACATTGACGATGCTGAATCCTTAGGAATTCAGTATTGTGAATATAATTGTGTGGCTGTCTTAAACAAACGAAATATAGTCAATGTCTCTTATAGGAGAGTAAAGCTAAAGAAAATATGTTTTGGGTTCAAATGTGAATTTGAATGGCATTCTTTTCGTGATGTTCTTTTTGTGATATTGAGTGTGTGTGTTGTTGTGTCGTTATGTGTGTTGTGTGTTATATCCCCATATACTCGCAACTGCTCTCAACTGTTTGATTTGTGTTCATAAAATAATAATACAGTGTTGCACAGAGAGTTCTCAACTGTGTGATTGGTAATAGTTTGTTTATTCATATAACTATATAATTAAAACGGTTATTGATCATTGACCATTGTTGTGATAGGCTATAATATAAAACTAAAGTGTCTGTCTTGTGTCGGACAAACACTGCAGTACATGCAAGTTCTCAACTGCTTGATTCATTAATATTTGTTTTTCATATCAGATAATTAAAGAGGCAAACACCAGGGGCACAATTTAGTGTAGATAGTTTAGAAGTCAATGAGAGTCAATAAATGGCAGCAATGACAGCGTGTTTGTAAAGCCCTGACAGTTAATGAAGAAACTGTAGCTGTAGACAACAGTTAGAGTAGACTACATTTACAACTAACAGCTAAAAATGAAACTGTGAGCCTGATGCTGCTTGCAGGCTGCTAAAGGACACAGTGAGCCTGATGGTATGCTAAGGATTCTATAGGGTACTGTGTGACCCTGATTCTATGCTTAGGATGCTAGAGGAAACTGTGGGCATGGCATGCTGATAGTCAGCCCTCATCAACTGAATACCCAAAATGGAGGCTGGCCCTCCGTTTAACTTTTTTTTCTTTTTTGCTTTTTGCTTTGGCATAATTTCCGCTAAAGCTTTGATGATTTTTTTCTTGCCACATGGCACTACACAGTCAAAACAAATGTGATGAAACATCAGCCAAAATGCCTCTGGTAGTGTGGTAGAATGTGGACAAAGCCAAGCAAGCCATGGTTTATTGCACTTCAATCATGAATATGGAATGTGTGCTGAAGGTGTATCAGCATATGTATGCATTTTTGCATGTGTGCAAAAATGTGTGTGTACAAAAGAGCTGTTATATGCACAGACTTTAGTCATCCCTGTCTATAGGGTATTGACAGTGTTGAGAATCCTTTGGCTCCATCAAATTGAAATGGTTGATGTTGTGAAGGGAGGTGAAACAAGGCAAAGCACCAGGTTCTTGTAAGAATTACATTTAGGCTGTAATTCTTCTCTTTTCCTTAATCATAACTCTTTAATGGAATGTGTAGGCTAGGTAGGATAAAACCATACCAAGACTTTCATAGCAAAATATTTAAATGAAACATTTCCTGCTAAGAACATTACATTTACATTTAGGGCATGAAGCAGATACTTTTATCCAAAGCAACTTACAATAAGTACATTTTGTCAGAGCACGGTGAAAAATTGCATTGCTGTTAATACAGTAAGGAAGAAATCACCAGAACAAGTTTCAAGCATTCCAATTGATAGGTTAACCATTGCTAGTAAACAACATCACTGGCTAAGTGCCAAGTTACAAAGAGTACTTAAAGTGTCAAGACATACAACATACATACATTTTTTTTTTTTGTGGGGGGGGGGGGTAGGTTGAGGATGGATGTTATGCAGGGTCTTCAGTCTCTTCCGGGAGATGAGGAGTGACTCTGCAGTCCTGACATTGGCAGGGAGCTTGTTCCACCACTGCGGTGCCAAAACGGAGTAGAGTTGTGATTTGCCTTTCCTTTTAGTGATTGAGGTACCAGTCGACCAGCTGAGGTAGTTGAAGAGTGCGGAGTGCTTGAGCAGGGGCGTGGGGTTTCACTAAGCCAGTACCATCGTCTTGAATTTGATGTGAGCCACTACAGGGAGCCAGTGGAGGTCATGGAAGAGGGGAGGGTCACGTGGGATAATTTGTGTCAGTTGAACACGAGGCATGCTGCAGCATAATGGTTCTGCTGCACAGGTATTAGCAGTTTCAAGGAGTCCGACGAAGAGCAAGTTGCAGTAGTCAAGGCGGGAGATGACAAATGCTTGGGTCAGGAGCTGTGTTGCTTCCCTTGTGAGCAATGGCCGGATCCTGCAGATGTTATAGCGTGCAAATCTAGAGGATCAGGTCACTGCAGTGATGTTTGCAGTACAAACATCAGCTACAGTTGGTTGTCGAGTACTATGCCATGGTTCCTTGCGGTCGGTGAGTCACATACTATAATGGCCTCGACTGAGACCAGAAGGTTCCTGTGAGGTCAGTCTTTCCCGTTATGAAGAGAAGCTCAGTCTTTGTGAGTTTTAGCTTGAGGTGATGCACAGTTGTCCAAGTGCTTATGTCTGCCAAACATTCTTAGGTCATGCCGTGATGACAGGTGATAACTGCCAATCAAGTTGACCACGC
>JAOPUI010000024.1:16364170-16383302 GCA_027123135.1 Urophycis floridana
TAAAAATGCATCCGAGGGGGTATTTAGCATGACTATTGGTGTAAATTACCTCAGGGTGAATTTCACTCCGAACCATCGCTTTAAAACACATTTTGCAAGTAAACTTTTGCGTCTACACAGGCTAGGCTGTTTGGGTAGATTCATGTCTCATTTGGATTGAACCGCACATCTCTAGAATGACTGAAAGGTCAAACAGGCTTAAAAGGTGTATAACAATAAATTCAGTAGGCCTATTATCAGTAGGAATAAATATGACCACATATTGTATTGAAATTGAAATTTCAATATTTCCAGAAACACATTGCAATATCATATGTCCTTGATATCATGCAGCCCTAGGCTAAGCTACCCTAGGGGGTCGTAGAATCATCCCTTGTCTCAATGCAAGTGAACGAGTGGTCAAAAATTATCATTGAATAATGGTCAGTGAGTCTTTTGCATGTATTCAATGGCAGGCAAGAGTGGGTATTAAGACAAATATGCTAAATTGGTGAGATGTTGACATGGATATTTAATTCCCTTCTGTGGACTAATGCACTCAGTTAAAGTATATATATATATATGTTATTATAATAAGAATATTATGATTAAATGTATTAACTATTAATTATGTTAACATAATTATGTAGTTATACATATAACATGTATCAACATATTTACCTTACCTAGTTTTATGTACAGGTTAAAATAGATAGATATAGGTGTTGTCTTTCAGTGGCATGTTTTGTAATAAGGAATCTTCCCTCAGGAATTACACAGGAGAAATCAGCTGCATCAAGATCCAAGTAAAACCAAGGCTCTGCAAACCATCATTGAGATGAAGGTAACAACTAAATGAAACTAAAGAATCAGATACATATCTGTCTAAGGGTGGGTGTACTTATTATAATAGCAAAATAACACATAAGCACCTAATATGCACAGCTGTAACACTTCACCTGGGTAATCCGCAGTTCATTGTCAATTCAAGAATCAGCTCTAAGTAAGCAATAAGTATCAGTTGAGTATCATTTTAGTATAAGTTGACACTCACTTGACGTTTCAACATTGTGTAAGTTGATAAAGTTACACAATAAAGTTAGAATTTCCTATGTATCCACATACTGTATATTCACATTACTGTTATCAGGCTATAAGCTGAATGTTGTTATATGTTATATGTTGTTATATAATCAACAACATGTCAAATTAATCACAACCGTCCTTCAGATATGTTTCAGTTCAGTGAGATTTTCCATCAACTTCATTTCTGTACATTTTTAGTATTTTAACCTGACTTTGACTCATATTTCATAGCAAATAGCCTACTGTACATCATGTTTCAACATGCAACATGAACATAAACAAGCTACCTAGGTCAATGCTTACATACAAACTACAAAACTGCATCGGCATTTCAAAAAGTGTGCCTCAATACAAATTCTGAAAGTGCAAAGGCTTTTCAAAACGGTTACACCCCAGGTGTGAGAGAGCTAAATAAAGAGGCGGGGGACTGGTTCTACAAGAGATTTGAAAGACACAAGATGAAATGACCAGATAGAAGAAGTGCTTTGCTTGGAGCAGACATCAATCATCTTAGCACCAATGTGAACTGATAGCACCAGTGTCTTCTGTGTATATTATATTGCCTACAAATATATGAAATGTCTCTGAAACAAACATGTATCTCAAATTGACTATTGGAGAGGCCAAATAGGCTTCATTGTGAATGGTTTTGAGTGGAACTTATAGTACAATTTCTAAGTTAGACATGCAAAAATATGCAGAATATAAGAAATATTTCAGCACACCGCTTGTAAATAAAATCAAACAAAATAAATAAAAATAACATATAAGTACCCCATGCACAACTACGGTCCGAAGAGGAAATAGCTGAGGCTGGGTGGGGGCTGTCCTCACAGGGGCGGCCCTCTGTGTGTAGCATCAGAGCTCTGGTGGTAACGGGGTAGTTACACTCTCACAGGTTGTAGCCCTCGCAAGGGTGGGTGCATACGTTTCAAAACACATGAATACATACAAACTATATCAGTGCTCACGCTTCTCAAAACGCTTATGTAAACATTTTAAAAGTGTTCAAAGGGCCCCCAGCAGGGAGAGCACAGCATTCCGCAGTAAGCAACATCTTTGTGATGTCTTTTGCACCCCGCCCTCATCAACACCGTTTGAATTAAGGAATGGTCAGCACAGCCAGCAATGACTGTCTAACCTGGAACTGATTCTTTCCTACCACTGATCTGATTCTGACTCTTTCCTACCGTGCTTGAATGGGCCTTTTCCAAAACATTCCGTTGTACAGTAAGTGATGCTGCACATTTTATAATAAACGACTTGAACTTGATGGCATGCAAGATATTAGTCTGATATCAACTTTATTACAAAACTTCATAAAAACATATGTTCAGTGGGTGTATCTAATGGTATCTATATTGTCATTTATTAATACATATTATTAGCAAGATGCAACCACTACAAAATAGACCAAATGTCCTATGTACATTTTGTCAATTCATTTTTGGAAGAAAGTTGCTACTGGACCAAGACATTGGGCAGGCCAGATGTAATGCACGTGAGGTTGTCCCTCACACCTGTACACAACTTTGGTTTCACTATTTCACAACAACGATTTCTCTGTATGAGATTGAGTGTGAGTGACGCACATGATGTGGAGGGAGAACAAACACATCGTCATCATCATCATCAGTGGTGGAAAGCCCTTTGTGTAGATCTGCCTAGATCTGCAAAGGTAACTTCTTCCCTCCCTCCCACTTCTGCTTCAGAGTCTAACCGAGTTTTCTGTTACACAGTTTGAATTTACCGGAATTGGAACTGGTGACTGTGTTAGTCACTTTCCCCTTTAGGCGATTTGATGTGTGTATCTGATCGATCTCACTAGCAATCATGTAATAGGTATGAGATGCATGAGATGGCAGCTTTAATGTGCTGCAAAGTAGAGGAACATATCCAGTTCCCCGAGTAAGCTTTGTCACTGTAGCTAGCAAATGTCATTCTATCAGTCACTGTTCCATCGATATTAGGCGTCATAGGGATTTTATGGAAAGATCGAGACTGAACTCAAAGCGAACCGTTGCTGTCTCAGAGCTGTAACGCCGGCATTGATCTCCTCATCCTCAATGGGCCTCGCCAGAACCAATTAGAGAGAGTCGTGTCATCTCCGCTTGCTCCAATGGACCATTTATTTTACAGCAATGGCGGATCGTGTAGCTTTTCAGTGGTGTCTGGAAGTTAGCAGCTCATAATAGCAACGCTTTGGAGTTGCAGCAACAAAGATCGGCTCTGATGCACTGTTTAAAGGTAAGACGTTTCACCAATCAGAATGCATATTATCAGTACATCTGAATCAAATGAACATTGCATTAAAGCATTTATGTGGATTATCTCACCTAATTATTAGTCAATTTAGGGAACTTTAACAGCCTATTAACTGTAAATTCCGTCCACCCTTGTGCCATTTCATCCAACATTGTGGCATTCAAGAAGAAGGCTTACATATTAGTTAAAGATAGCATTGTTTGATTGCAGAGTGCTGGATCACGGTGGTAAGATTAGGCTGTACACTAGTATCATGAAACTTAACTTAACATATATAACTTATAACTTATAACTTTATACAAATCCATCAGTGCCTGTTGAACAAACTTTGTTAAACATCAGCTATTCATGATCACAACTAATGGTTTTCCATAACTAACCAAACCTTATCTTTTCAACCAAACCTAAATAGATGTGACTTACCCATTCTCCTGTCTTTTTCTCATTCTGTCCCTTTTAGCACAAGAACCACAGGGGGGATCAATGGAGCTAAAGACTTACTGCAATGAGACAGCACCCTCCACCCAAGGAGCCTGAACACCCTGGGTTTTGAATGCATTTCCCTGTTGCATTTTTTAAATGAATCAAACATTAGGCTTTCCAATGGTGTGGTCTTTGTTTGTCTGTAAATACAGTGTTTGAATATGATCGACATATATTTCTTCTTCTTTGATCATAGTTAAATTGCTCCTGATGATTTTAGCCAACCATGTATTAGTCCTCTCAGTGTCAGTGGGGAAAACATACATCTGTCCTCCTCATAGTGATTGGAGTGTCCCGATGCAGCACAGTAAACCATGACTGTATGCAAGGACAACATGCAGGAAAGGGCAGACATACTGCTTGGCATTCTATTAATGTCGCTGCATTCAAGTTAATGAATGCACTAGGTTAAATAGGTAAAAATATTAAAAAGTTATAAGACAAAAAATACATTATATATTAATAGCAGTAATCTGCAAATGTCTGCCCTTTTCATTTAATCAGTTAGTTACTTAAGTTAAGCATTCCTTCCATTCCCTCTAGATATATCAATACAAGTGACTGCTCTTGAGTACAAGTTTAAAAACAAAATAAAAAAGTATTTCAAAGCAATAAACCAATGAAGCAAAAAGCTATTTTTTAACCAAGGTAAATAATATGTCAGAAAAAGCAGATAAGGCTGGCTGTTACCATGAAAACAAATTGATGTAACTACTTACACAAGTCGGTGTGCTATATAATGAATTTAAATTAAAGCATTTATTGACTCGTAATTACCAGACATTGCAGTTCATTCTCAATATTTATGCTTTTAAGTCAGATAAAAATAGCCCACTTCCTGGAGCTAGCTGAAGTCTACTTAATGAAGGTTTAGAGCAGCGTGGAAGTTATTGAACTGGTGTGGGTGCAATCATTTGAAATATGACCCATTTAAGTTCCAGTTAAGACCCAAGGCTAAAAAGGTGGTACACTGGTGTACACTGTGCAAAGTCTCTATATATTTGCACGAGATTACAGCATGCCAACAATATACATACAAGCACAGCAGTATTCTGGATGATGGATCACCAGAAAAAGAAAAATAACTGTTGTAACTGCAGCATATTACCTAATTACCAATCCCATTATTATTAGAACGTATATATTTTTGTACAAGATAAGCATAAAGAGTTGGTTTGTGAGAAAAAGAGTTATTGAAGCAGGATAATAAAAGGATAATTGTTGATAATTGTAACCCTCAAAAAAGCAGGAGAGAAGGAGGAAATTGGGCCCAAAATCAGGCTAGTTATCTTAGCCTTAGCATGTAACCAGCATTCGTTGTCCTAAAGGTTTGACCGCCACATTGTGGAGGGTGCGTACAATGAATCACAATTGTTCACCTCAGTTTACCTTCATCCAGTGTCCACATGATTTCCCCCAGCTCATAGTTAGCTTAAAACAGTATAGCTGGTACTTTATTCATAGGCGATTGTATCATGTCAATGGCGTCATATGCCCTTTACCCTCCAACGCCTGGAGAAATACATAAGAACATGAATCCAGCAGAAAACATGTATTGTTATGATATTTCAATATATTTAATCTATCTTACTACAATGCCAGCCACCAAGCTAATGCAGCGTTTCCCACACATGGACTTTACTTGGATGGGTCATTTTATATTTGTATTAGTCTAACCGTCCAAGGACCATCCTGGGTTTATCGTGTTTCCCATATACTTTTTTTTTTTAATGTACTTCATTGTAGAAATGTTTGGTCTCGCTCTCTCTCACACCAACCGACAAACCACGGAACCGTCTGTGAAAAGTCCCTCCTCTCCATGCACACAAACTAGTATTATGAACAGGGCGAATTTGACATGATGAAACCATGTTTGATAATTGCATCAATCCAGAGTTCACAATTTTGTTTTAGGGACACCACAAATACCAAAAAATAAAATCGTACACACGGCCTAAATCTCATGTAATCATTTTGTAGGCGTTTTCACCGTCCTCGAGACAAAAGACCGCTGTTTGCTCAAAGCTGCTTTTAACTCACATGTCTTTTTTGCCTGTAGGGCACTGCCAGGTGAGGAGTTAGCATGGAAGCTAGTGTGACAAGTAATGAAGTGGCTCTCCACATTGTGCCGCTTTGCTGTCACCACAGTCACCCCGCAAATGAGACGTACACACTTGTCTTTCACTGTCCCAATCATTGTGAAAATTATACGTTTTCTGTCGCTTTGCTGCCATGTTTTTCTTTACTTTGTGGGTGAAACCTGCTTCTAGCTCCTGAGACATACCTGGCAGCATACATCAGAATATGGTTCTGAAAACTTTGTAGGTCTGATGTGGTCCTGTGTGGTTGGATGGGAAGGAGACAATGAGAATAACCCTGCTGTTAGAAGACAAAACAGAAATCCTTGAACACATACACTGCCCGGCCAAAAAAAAGTCACCAGCATTTCACTAAGTAAATAGGGGGTGCTGCAGTTGGTCAGGTCTAGGTTCAGCAACATTACGTGTTCAAAGAATAAGGTCAGCTGACCACCACAACATATTGAATGACAAGGTTATTCAATCAATGGATTATTTCTTCCCTGATGGCATAGGTATATTTCAAGATCACCATGCCAGGATTCATTGGACACACATGGTGAAAGAGTTCAGACCTAAACCCTATTGAGAATCTTTGGGTTGTGCTGGAGAGTGGTCTGACTCTTCACTCCTCTGACTTTGAAGAGTCAAACCACTGTTTAACGCATCCCTAAGATTCTCAAAGGGCTTAAGGTCTGGACTCTGTGGTCAAATCAGGTGTGCAAATTATGTCTCATGTTCAAGCATTTTTTCACAATGTGAGCACGAAGAATCCAAGCACTTTCATCTTGGAAGAAAATATCCATTGATGGAACAACCTGGTCACTCACTATATTCAGGTTCATTATTTGAGCACATGATGTTACTGAACTAGACCTGACCAACTGCACTAAACCCTTACCCATTTGCTTAGTGAAATCAGCGTGACTTTTGTTTAGGAAGTGCATCTAAAAATAAGGCTCATACCATTACAAATGTAGATGCTCACTTGAAGTTTAGAAACGTCTTCACCTGGTTCAACCACCTCTTGTCCAGCACAGTTGCAGTCAGCACCTTTTGAGATGCTAAACTTGTAATCACAACGCATACGCACAACGCGTATGGATGCAGTAAAATGACTGCATCCATACAGGGAACTCAATGCTGCTCTTGCATAACTGTTTTTAATTACCTTGCATGATCCAGGGCTTGTCATCGCTGTGTTCCTCCAGAGGCTCATGCTCGCAACCAAAAAAAAAAAAAACGTGGTTCAAAAATGTTAATTTCAAAATGTGGTTGAAATATTATATGCACATTTTGGAGTATGGGGAAACACAATTTCGATCCTCTGTGAAATTACTTGCATTAAATGCATGGTCTGATTGACAATAAAGTTAATTTTGACTTTGACTTTGTTCTCACCATCTCACTTTTTTTTGCTTGCATTGCTCAATTTATATTCTCTGTGGCATCTTCCTTTTTGTTAATGTTAAAAGATGCAACTGTTTAATGATTACTTCTAGGGCTATTTTAAGGGTTAGCACCATAGCGCTGATATCACTTCCTCAAAATAAATCATGACATCACCTCTGAGCGGACAGAACACTCTCAGTGGACGAGCTTGCCACTGAGCCCAGCATCTCTAACCGTCATGTGATCATCATGGTCAGGTGATCACCATGTTCATGTGATCATCATTTATTTGGATTTGTATACAGAAGAGAGAGAAAGGGGATGGGCGTCCTCCACCACAAAGGCCCCCCCCCAGCATCTGTAACACAGTTTTCCCTTTTTTTTTTGGACGTCACTTTGCTCCAGTGTGTTAACTAGGATGGAAGCTTTTAATGCTTCATCCTTGCTCGCTCCATCGCTGCCTGTCTCTCTCACCCACCCTCTCTCGCTCGCTCACCAGAGACAGTACGGAGCACGCAGCCTGTCTGCGTACCGCTGCCATGGAAACAGGTGTGGTTGTTTATGACAGTGAGAGGCCAGTATGCAGAGAGAGAGGGAGAGAGAGAGAGAGGAATACTTAGTGGCCAGGTGGATGCTCCTGTGAAAGCCTTTGGATAGGATAATATCTCTCAGTCTTCAAGGTACAGTAATTTGCCTTTTTTATTCCTTTTTTATCTGATTGTCTTATAGTGATTGGAAGTATGTCAACAAATTATGTAAACAAAAACTGCAAGGGGCAGCGGTTCACAAGTACAGAAGCACTGGGAGGAAGATGGGGAAGCTAAGGAATCTAGCACACACAGGAAGGAGAGAAGCGCGCTGTAAGGTTTAGCTTGCAGTGTATGTCATAACTAGGTGGAAGTGAGATGAGAAGGAAACACACAGCAACTCAGAGGTAGAGAGTGTTTGGGAGAGAGAGGGTACCGTACCTACAGTGGATAGTGCTTGGCTAATCCTAATCTGTGAAATTGTGGGCTTTGCTCAGAGGCGTTGTCTGCAAGCAGTCACAGCACAGCGTGCTTTGAGCTCCTCTTCCATCGCACAGCTTCCAGACAGAGCCCTGTGTGTGTGTGTGCGTGTGTGTATGTGTGTATGTGTAGGAAGTTCGTGTGCTCAGCGTTTCCCAATGGTGATTAATCAACAGAGTGGTTGGCAGCACAAGCACTGAACGGAGCGCTTTTGATTTCACCTGCAAATACAGCAGTTTCTCTGGATACGTTGAAGAGTTTTATTTTACTTTGTTTAGTTTTTTTATCAGGGACGGATATCATTAGCCTGTTTCTTTCTCATTCACACTCTATTTGTCTCAATCTCATTCTCCTTCTGCCTTCCCTCTCTCCTTACTCACTCAGTCATGCTCAACCTTGCTTCGTCCATCTTGTTGCCTCCCCCTTTGTTTTCAGAATGGAACTAATGGGAATGTGGTTGGTGGGTCTGAGCTGTGTCTCCTCCGATCTTTCTGATTGCAGGATACCAAGATAGCGTCGCTGGAGCGCAACATTCGGGACCTAGAGGACGAGATCCAGATGCTGAAGGCAAATGGGTTGTTAAACACAGAGGACCGCGAGGAGGAGATCAAACAGATGGAGGTCTACAAAAACCACTCCAAGTTTATGAAGTCCAAGGTACAATAATTTATAGAGCACTGCTCCCCCCACATTGATAATGAACAAGCCGGCTGTAGAATTAAATGGATGACAATATCGCCAAAGTGTTTAACTGGCAGCCCAGAAGATAGCTCTTAAGGCAGCGATGAGCTTTGTCAAGAACCCTGAAACTATATGATATTAGCTTCTGCATCCTATGATGACAAGATGTTTTCAGGTTTTTACAGTTAATAGTGACTCACAGTCCACATTAGCGCTGAATAACTCCAGTCTTTACCTGGTAAAACTGTGTTTCTATTTCACATTGATATGCTGTTGTTTTACATGCCTACAAATGCTGAAGTAATGTTTATGTTACATTCAGTGAATCCAAAGTAAATGTTAAGTTGTCATCACATAAGGGCTACTGCTACTCCTGCTGTGGTGGTCTCTGTAGGCTACATTACTTGGATCCAATCTTCAGTCTCTGTATAAGTCATCGCCGCCCCCCCCCCCCTCTCTCTCTCTCTCTCTCTCTCTCTCCCTCCAGTGTGTAATGTTGCTGTGTGTACATCTCTCTTGTGGTATAAGTTGCAAAACAACCAATGTTCTGCTACAGTAGTCTATTTAAGTCCCACCCTTCATCTATCATACATTTGTTTAATGCATGATGCATATATATTATGTATAAAAAATGATGTATAATGCATATAATACATAATGGATAACACATGGTATATAACACATGATATATTAGTCATGATATATAACACATGATGCGTGCAGTAAATGCAATGATGTTTCATCTTATTTGACAGAAATCTATATATTCCTGTTATTTATGACTATTTGATTAACTAACATATGTAGTAAATAACTGAAACCCCATTAACAAATGAATGGTATTACCAGGCAATGGCAATGGTAGTTGAATGATCAATTGACTGGTCCTGGTCCCCAACTTGCTTAACACTAATATGTACCTACCCATTTATACATTTTAATTAATTTGTGATAGCTCCTTATGTGTTAGTTGTTAGTTGTAAAAAAAAAAGTTCTTGAAGCTTTTTCAGAAGACCATCATTTAAGAGTCACAAATACAAAATTAACTCTAAACACAAATGTATGCTATCCCAACTCTCTCGCACCCTCCTCCCACCCTCACTTCCTCCCATGTTCCACCCTTCACCTTGTGGCTCACCATTCATGCAGTTCAAAAATGCTTTGCTGCCCTGATGCTGTTTTTCTGCAGCGCTGATAAAGTAGGAGTGGTCTATGAAGTTACATGTGCAACGGAACATGGGGGTTTGAATCTTGTCTTATGCCCTCTGATAATATTCTGCTTACTGGAACTCTTGGATTTTGTTTCACATCGCCAAATGATGGAATGTTTACTAGACAATAGGAATGGAAGTGTGATTGTTTATTTACTGATTGAAGGACAAACACATTGATTGCAGAAGATCCTAGTCACATGTAATAGTTCCATTGCAGGAGCAATTTTAAAAGGAAAGTAATCATGTAGTCTCAATGTTTACTTTTAATTTGCAATTAAACTATTACGTTCTCAATCCTCTTTACATTGTAGATCGGTCTTTCGTCAAAATAACTTTGTTTGTCAGTGTCGCAAGAGAATACAGGCACATTACTGAAACCTTGTATGGTTAATTAGGCGTTTACAGCAAAGGTTTTTGCAATTACATACTTTGTTGGTAGGTTTTATAGTTTGTGAGTCAATGTTGTTTGTACATCTTGCAAACATCTTTTAACTAATTCTGGTACATATCCTTTTAAAAAGTGGGCTGGGATGTAGTTTAGTCTTTGGGGTATTTTGCTTGGGTGCAAAAGGAAATCAGATCTATTTGTTGTCTCACCACCAGAATGGGATGGTTTTGCTATCCGCTGGCAAAACACTGCACTCAAAATCAGTTTAAACATGATGGATAATATTTTGACATCATCTTTGCCTCAGCCGCATCACAACCTGTACATTATTTTCCAATAACAGGACATCGCGTAGTTGTTTAATCTGCTTATCCGCTTATCGCTTACCATCAATGATTAAATAGTTACTGTTAGTTATTGTCTTTTATTGTGTCTATTATTGGGTTTTATTGATGTAATCATCTAATCATTTTGATATTTTTCTGCAGTGCTTTGAGCATATTGTTTTTTGCATTTTCACAGAAAACAGTGTTCTATTTGACCATTGTGGTTAGTGTTGGATTTGTAGCACCTCGATTTAGAGCTGTTTAAAGTCAGATGTCTCTCATCATTGCAAAATAATGCACACACCAATCAACATCAGAAAGAATCAAATATTTAACAATGTGGTTTACATTCTGTATTATACATGAAGGTAAATACATGATGTATAATACATATAACACATGATGTACTATAATACGTATAATACTAATCATACATGACATATAATCCATGATACATAGTACATCATGTGTTATATAATGCTTTTATGTCTGGGGACAATTATTTGGAAATGTATTGAACAATATGAAGGCACAAACAGTACAGGTTTTACTCACATTAAGCGCTGTCTCTCTCTCTCTCTCTCTCTCTCTCTCTGACATTTAAGACCTTGATCTGAAACTGTATCTGTATCTGTGTGTGTGTGTGTGTGTGTGTATGTTGTGTGTTGCGTGTTGCGTGTGTCCAGATTGACCAGCTCAAACAGGAGCTGTCAAAGAAGGAGTCAGAGCTGCTGGCCCTGCAGACAAAACTGGAGACCCTGAACAATCAGAACTCAGACTGCAAGCAGCACATTGAAGTGCTCAAAGAATCTCTCACTGCCAAAGAGCAACGTGCTGCCATCCTGCAGACAGAGGTACCAGGATGCAACATGCGTAGCGGTGACATCACCATTGTACTATGCTGTCCCGTTCTGTACCAATTTCTTTGTAATCCATATCAATATAATGGTTCTATTACAATAACATTTGGTTTGGTAAACCTTTCTAAATATATAATTTACATGTATGTAGTTTATATTTTTTCCACATGTCATTAAGTTGGTGGTGCACTCTTCTGTTCTGTTCATACATGTTTTTATTAAGACTAACCTTAACCCTGCTCATACATCTCATTTATAAGACTAACCCTATCCTTAACCCTGCTCATATATCTCATTATTAAAGGGATAGGCAGGGATATCTGTTACTGTTTCAGACAATTAGTTTGATTCCAAATTCATTGTGCACCCAGAAAGGAGTTCATTGGTTCATTGGTTAGATGGATTTTCTTTCTGTTTGCTGCTTCCATGGACTTGTGGAGTTACAGTAGTCTAGTGCTGGGCGATTTGGCTAAATAGACTATATTCAATTTAGACCTTGATGTTTTTTTTTTTTCTGAACAAACAAAAATAATATATACATGCAAATATATACTCACCGGCCACTTTATTAGGTAAACCTGTTCAATTAGTTGTTAACACTAACAGCTAATCAGCCATTCACATGGCAGCAACTCATTGCATTTAGGCATGTAGACATGGTGAGAATGACTTGCCGAAGTTCAAACCAAGCATCAGAATGGGGAAGAAAGAGGATTTTAAGTGACTTTGAACATGGCATGGTTGTTGGTGCCAGACGAGAATGGTCTGAGTATTTCAGAAACTGCTGACCTACTGGGATATTCATGCACAACAATCTCTAGGGTTTACAGAGAATGGTATGAGAAAGAGAACATATCCAGTGAGTGGCAGTTGTGTGGACGAAAATGCCTCGTTGATGTCAGAGGTCAGACTGCAGGTTCGAGGCGATAGAAAGGCAACAGTAACTCAAATCAACTCAAAACCACTTGTTACTACCAAGCTATGCAGAATACCAAGGTATGCACAAAACGTTGAACCTTGGAGCAGATGGGCTACAGCAGCAGAGGACCACACCGGAGGCCGCTCCTGTCAGCCAAGAACAGGAAACCGCGACTACAGTACAGACTACAAATGGACGATAGAAGATTAGAAAATCGTTGCCTGATCTGATGAGTCTTGATTTCAGCTGCAACATTCAGATGGTAGGGTCAGAATTTGGCATAAACAACATGAAAGCATGGATCCATCCTGCCTTGTATCAAGGGTTCAGGCAGGTGGTGGTGGCGTAATGGTGTGAGTGCACACTTTGGGCCCCTTAGTGGAGCATTGTTTGAATGCCACAGCCTACCTGAGTATTGTTGCTGACCATGTCCATCCTTTTATGACCACAGTGTACCAATCTTCTGACGGCTACTTCCAGCAGGATAACGCATAATGTCACAAAGCTCAAATCATCTCAAACTGGTTTCTTGAACACGACGATGAGTTCACGGTACTCCAATGGCCTCCACATTCACCAGATCTCAATCCAATAGGGCACCTTTGGGATGATCTGCATATTGGTGCTATACACACCTGCCATTTCATAGCATGCCTCTGTTGCAGGTGATGGTTGTGTTCCCCATAAATGTGGTAAAAGGTCTTATATGATGGTCAACATAGTAATCTATGCCATTGGTTTGTAACACGTGGTTTAGCCATTTCACAAACTGTAGGAAAGTAAAAATGCTAATTAACCAATTCAATTATATCGATTGTGAGGGCAATACACTTAAAATTACCTTCCAAACACTTCAAAGGTGTTTCAAATAGTCACTTATTCAAAACTAGTGCCAGCAACATCACAACGGGATTGCAGTTTGTCTACAACAACATAGATCTGTTTTTGGCACTGTGAATATTAGGCTACCTATTCTGCACCACTGGCACAAACATATTTTCAGCTGCTTTTGGCTGGATTTTCCACACACAGAGTAAACTGTTTGCAGCAGATAGCAGTGCTGAAAATAGTACTGAATTATCTGTGTGTTTGCATACAATCTTGTTGTGTTGTTACGAATAAGCGACTGCTTCTAACATACTGCAAATCTTGGGAACTAATTAAAAGTGTATTCCCCTCACATGAACAAGAGCTAGGCTAACTTTGCAGGTCAGTGGAAGTGGCTAACAGAAAGCAAAAGCAAGCTCCTTTTCTGAATGCACTGGACTTTAACACCTCGTCTGAATCTGAACGAGACAGGCAAATGCCATTTAACAGATATCTCGGGGTATTTCTTTAAGTGAAATGGTAAAAATGAAATGGTATTTCTTTTTCTTTATATGCCCTAAGCTATATCCTGCTCATACATCTCATGAGGGGGCAAACCCAAAATCGTAGATTTTTTTTCATCTGCTCCAAGGTTCAACGATTTATTTATTTAAACTTCCATTATATATTCTCCTCTTGAATCTTACCTGTTCATTCCTAACTGCTCACTTCTAACCACACTCTTATGGGCCGCGGTAGCTCAGTGGATAGAGAGAATGGACAGAGCGGGTTGGCGGTTTGATCCCCCTCCGCCAACTGCCCGCATGTCGAAGTGTCCCTGAGCAAGACACTGAACCCCAACTTGCTCCCCCCGGGCGCTGAACATAGCAGCGCACTGCTCCTATGTACCATAGGATGGGTCAAATGCAGAGAACTATAAATGTCCACGTTTGTGGGACAAATAAACGGCTTAGAAATCTTACCTCCTAACTCTTCATTCATAACTCTCTTTATTTCCACCATAACTTCTAACTCCTAACACTTAACTCTTTTCATGTGTGAGCTCACTGTGGCTGTGCGCTGCAGGTGGATGCTCTACGTCTGCGTCTGGAGGAGAAGGAGTCCTTCCTGAATAAGAAGACCAAGCAGCTTCAGGACATGACAGAGGAGAAGGGCACTCTAGCTGGGGAGATCAGGGACATGAAAGACATGCTCGAAGTCAAGGAGAGGAAGATCAATGTTCTGCAGAAGAAGGTGAGCGCCAGTGTAATCTTACCCTGGACCACGAGACCCCAGTGCCTAGATCAGTCAGGTGAAAGTTAGAATAGGTGTTGTTGTTTGGAGTGTGTGTGTGTGTGTGTCTGTGTGTAGGAAAACACTATTCTTGATGATGACAAGACGACATTCTCTGTAGTAGTCTTAAATCACATGAAGATGGACACTAAGGAATCACGCCATAACACAGCTATATGGTCCTGCCAGGCGCTGTGTCTCACTGAGATAGAGCAGGCCTACAGCTCCAATAAGACACCAGAGGATATGTCTTGCTCTGAAAAGGGGTGTGGGATGGGAGGGGAGGTGGACGAAGATATTTCTGCCTCAGCTGCTTCACTGTATGCTATAAATATATTATTAGAGTTACTCAATCTCTTAGTAAACTGACCTCCCAGTTAGCAGCCCCCCTTTTTTTGCTGTTGTCTGCATTGTCTCTATCCCCATGCTTCCAAACTGCTTACAATGTTGATGGCATTGTAGGCTAATTGCAATATACAAGTAGTTGTACTGTCCTTTCTTCTCAATCTTTTAAAGATGGGCAATGAAAAATTGTTCTTTCTGCATCAAGAGAGATTCAGAAAATGTAACATTTTAAGCTATACATTAAATCTCACCAGCTACTGTACAGTTGATAAGAAAACTATGAGAGGTATTTTATGCAGTTCATTTGAACACTTACATAAATTGCACTTGAATATTAGTCTTCATGAATTAAACCCAATTTTTAATGAGTTCTGTCTCTCTAGATCTCAAGGTAATTCATTATGGCTCTCTACTACTACTCTACTAACCCTCATTTTCTCTCTCTCTCTCTCTCTCTCTCTCTCTGTCAATCTATGTCTCTTGGTCTGCTGCTCTCTCCCCCCCTGGGTCTGTCAGATTGAGAATCTGCAGGAACAGCTGAGGGATAAGGACAAGCAGCTGGGGAACCTGAAGGACCGTGTGAAGTCACTGCAGACCGACTCGAGCAACACAGACACGGCCCTGGCCACCCTTGAGGAGGCGCTGTCCGAGAAGGTACACAGCTGAAGCTTCTCCTTCCTGGTCACCATGTTGTGAGGTCACATGCTCCTGTGTGTAACGGTCAGCCTCCTAGTTAATGGTACAATATGTTACATTATGTTGTACATTATGTACATGTTGCATTAACATATCCACAAATGACAAGACAAATGTTACGTATTTTGTTGTGTAACATTATCTACAGCTGTCGACTTATCTCATTGTATGTTAGCAAGTTAACATTTTGTTACTTGCAGCAATCATCATCACAATCATCAGAGTGAAAGTACATAACATGACTAAAACTAACATATGTACAAACTTGAATGCATTGACTCGTCCATAAAAAAGATTTTTGCCTGAGTCACATCAGAGAGAAGTCCACATCAGCATTTACTTTCTTTAGATGGCTCAGGATGTTTTTTGTGCCATTGTTAAATCCATTAACTTTAAGGAATAATACAGGCAAAAGAATTTTGACGTTGTTATAATACAGCTCACATTTATTTACTATTCATTCCAGGGTTAATTTTTCCAAAATGTGTAATATTGTACCTATTTGCAAGTTGGCACTGGCGCGTCATATCAGACTTCCTGTGATCTGCTTCAGTTTGCTTTTTTCATACATTACCAAGAACAACTTTCGCTACCCCCTCTCAACATCAGGAGGCAACATTGCGTAAATTGCACGTTCTTCATTTAATCAAATGAATCTTAGAGTCAAGACACAATAAGAGAGTGTGAGAAGGGCAGCCAATAGCCCAGGTCATGAGCCCAGGCCATCGGGTCAGGTGTTGTAAAGCCTCATTGCTGTGGGGACGAAGATCTCCCAAACTGTTCAGTCCTGCAGTGCAGAAGGATAAACTGCCCATTGTGGCTGCTTCTCTGACCTGCCAGGATGTTGTGAAGGGGATGACTGACATTGTCCAGGAAGGCCTCTGTGTGCATCTTTCCACCACAGCCAGCCTTTTTCACCAGCTTGTCCAGCCGTCTAGTGTCCTTGTCTTTTATGCTGCCTCCCCAGCACACCACAGCATTAATGAGGACACTTGCCACCACTGACTGGTAAAACATGTGCAGCATTTTACTGCACACTTAGGAAAAAGAGCCTGCTCTGCCCCTTTTGGAAGAGGCCATCTGTATTCATGAATAAGTACATTTTGTTGTCCAGATGCACACCCAAGTATTTGTATGTTTGTACCACCTGGAGCATGTAGAGGACAGAATCGTCCACTCCAGTGTGTTCATGGTACAAAAGCTGCAGGGGGTCTAGTGCATGTTTGACTCAGTAAGACGAGAAGCAGCCACTCAAGGGTCTTCACAATGTGCGGGCCAATGAAGACATGATGTTTTCCACTGGACCGGGACCTTCCCCATTTGTACAGTCAGGTTGAACATCCGCTATAGAGGCTCACCCAGATGTGCCGGCCAGTCCTTAAGCAGTCTGGGACACACACGATCTGGGCCAACTGCCTTTTGGGGGTGCAGCCTCCCAAGCTCTGTCCTCATCTCATCTGCTGTGAAGGACAGGGGTGGGGGGACAACTGCAGTGATGAGGGTGCAAATGTGATGTGCTGAAGAAATTCCAGATTGTGATCTGATATGCCAAGTTGTGGTACAGGGTGTTGTGTCCGTTTTCACGCGATGGCCTTGTGAATGACGTCACATGCCAATAGAGCTCCCGAATGCGGTGGAATGCAGGCCATGATGACGATGTGAGAGAACTCCCTTGGTACATAGTAAGGTCCATCACCTACTGCCAAAAGTTCAATGTCCTGACATGCTGAGATATTCTCCTTCAGAGTAATATGAACAAGCTTAAACCACCTATTGTTGACAAGCAAGTTAACAAAAGTCGTTCTTTCCATTCGCTGTCAAATCTGTCTGCCCGTACCATCAAGAAGCCGGGTAGATCCACACAGGAGTCAAGGATGTTGTTGTTTGGCCAGGTCTCTGTGAAGCCGTGGCTCTTCACAAGTGCCTCAAGCTACTCGATTTTGTTGGGCAAAGAGTTGACATTCCCCATGAGGATCGATGGTAGAAAAGGCATATATTTCCATCTGCTAGACTGTAGGTTAGCACTGGCTTTTACATCTGTTGAATAGTATCTTCAACTCAGCCTTTCTTTCTTTTAATAGTTTTTCAAGGATGCAATGAACTCCTGCAGGCTACTTGCACATCTTTATCATGATATCTAACCCCTCCATACATGTAACTTCAACATTAGTGACAACGAAAAAGTAAATATAATACTCTTTTTGTGTGCGTGTGCCATTGTGGGGTGTGTTTATGTGTGTGTGCACGTGGCCAGGAGAGGATTATCGAGCGTCTAAAGGACCAAAGAGAAAGGGAAGACCGGGAGCGCCTGGAAGAGGTGGAGTCCTATAAGAAGGAGAACAAGGACTTCAAGGAGAAGATCAACACCCTGCAGCTCGAGCTGACAGAGAAGGAGGTCAGTGTGGAGTTAACAATGAAGGAGGTTGTTGTAACAGAGGATGAGGTCAGTGTCCTAGAGGAGGAATTCAGTGTTGAGCTAACAAAGAAGGAGGTCAGTGGTTACACTGGATACCAGCGTATCAGAGGAGGAGATCAGTGTTTCGGAGGACGAGGTTGATGTAACAGAGGAGGAGGTCAGGAGTAGGTCACTGTCGTATAGGGGAAGGTTAGTGTGGAGCTAACAGAGGAGAGTCAGTGTCACAGAGGAGAAGATTGTTACGGAGGAGGAAGTCAGTGTTCATTGTGTGGATCCACTTATATTCTCAAACTGCTGTCTCTTCCTGAGTTTTCCTGTTTTCTTGTCATCTATGTAAAGCATGCATGACTATTATGCACCACTTCCTCCAGTGAAGTGTGAGCTAGCAAAGCCTGCAGACTGTGCTTGATGTGGATGTGTGTGTGTGTGTGTGTGCTCACTGCTATTTTCTGTGTGTAACTACCTGCAGTCCAGCCTCATCGATCTGAAAGAGCACGCTTCATCGCTGGCTTCTTCCAGCCTTAAGAAGGACTCTAAACTCAAGACGCTAGAAATTGCCATCGAGCAGAAAAAGGAGGAGTGTAGTAAGTTGGAGACACAGTTACAAAAGGTAGGTGTTCATTTTTGCAGTGCAAAAGTTCTTAGTTTTGAGCTCCAGATATTTAATGATTACAACAAGTATCAACATTAACACATAATATCACTGTCAGGGTTATATATAATTGTTTCTACAAATTTTATTAGTGTTAATGTTAATACCTACATGTACAGTATTTATCTAAAATTTCTGTCAAATGAATATATATATTTATAATTTGACAGATAATAGTACAGTTAAGGTATAGCACATTTTCTCATATATATATTTTTTTCAAAAATTTCCCTATGGGGATTAAG
>JAOPUI010000024.1:16445575-16458315 GCA_027123135.1 Urophycis floridana
AAACCAGTAGTGAGATGACCAGATGCAGAGATGACCAGATGACCAGTTGTGTAGTAAATCACAGTAATGCAGTGAAATTACCAGTTATGCAGTGATATTACAGTGAGATTACAGTGAGATGAAATGACAAGATGAAATTCCTCTGTGATTTGCAGCTGCATTTGTTTGTTAACCACACAGTTGAATAAATGTAAGACATAAATTATATTTTGGCTATATATTGCTTTAATTAAAAATGGAAATGCTCTTTCTGGGGATACTCTTATTTATTGTCCTACTGGCATTACCTGTGTTTACCAAATGTATTATCCTGTGTTCTCCTTAAGAAACCACAGCCCAAGCTCAAACTCAACACTGCTGCTTCCTACGAGACAGAGTTCACAGCACGTCGGCCATGTGAATTGTTTTTTTGCACTTGAAGACAATAAGTCGAGGTATGGTTAATGTCCTTGTGTAACCCTTCAAATGAAAAAAAGTACAGCCGTCCTATCAGGGCTATAATATCCATCTCTTGGCAGGCCTTAAAGGCTACATCATGTGGCTTATAGTTCTGGTCATAACTGAGAGGCCTGTGTGAGTGTACATACTGTAGATACATCTTCCATATGAGAGACGCAGCTTGAGATGAAACTGAGGTCTTGCAGCCGTGTATCCTCAAAGCCAAAAACATGAGCCTGCAAGCTAAGACATATTTCAGCACACCACTTGCAGATATAATGAAGTGAATGTAAAAGAGCCCCGCGCCATATACTGGGTTAGTTGTGTCCTTTTGTGGACGGCCCTTGTGTGCATGTGATATCACAGCACTGGTAGTCACCCTGCAGTCGCATTTTGTAGCTCTTGCACGGGTGGTGCACATGGGCGTTTTCACATAGTCCGTGAATCTCACATTTTCTCTCTTGCGCACCTGTTTTGTATCATCCTGTTTTTGTCCAGAAAGATCTGAAATTCAGATGTTTGGTGGCCAGAGATACAAAGAAAGATCAAATGTGCTGAAAATGTTTTTGTTTGCCTTTTCACCCTCCTGCTTGATACATCCTGCATTTCTCCCATTGCGTTGCTGGGGACTCTGAGCACACTGTTGAAACGTGTTATTAATGTATTCCTGCGAACGTCAATTGATTGATTGCCATTTGCTTATGGCTGTGAGTGAGCAGCAAGAGAATGATCTGTTGCTCGGAGCCAAACAAAACATTGGTAATGAAAGTAGGCAAGTCAGACCTTGCTGATAACACAAACTGTGAGTGAAAAACCTTCCCCGTGGCTAAAACATGGCCTTGTTTACTGGGTTTCTCATAGTCCTATCATGGCCTTGTTCCAAATACGCCAACGCAATTAACGTTATTTATTATGCATTGTATTCACGGTATGTCCTGGGACAGAATAGGATTGCGTCACTTGTGTGCATCTTTATGTGGGTGTATGCACATGTATGCGCATGCAAGTAATTATGCCTTGTAACCTCTTCCCACTTTATATTATATAGAAAAAAATATTATATAGAATCATTTATGAGTTTCATTTGTTAAAATAAACATTGTTGAAATTATTATTATTATTGTTATTGTTATTGTTACAATACATCATCAAGATATCTGTACAAATGCATATTTTTTCCTCTCCTGTAGAACAGTCAATGGAAAAGTGTCACCATACATACAGCTACTCTCCCAATCAATCCTTTGCTTTTCGTATTTCCACAGCACTTTCTTGGCATTTTTCGAATGCTTTGTTCAAAGTTTAGAGGCAACATGACATAAGGGAAGCCGATTGTCTAAGATTCCCCAGAGTTCAGCTAATACATTTCAAGTAACATATTGACCCCAAATTGGCTTTTCATTCCGGCTCTCAGGCATTCTGTGCCTCCGAAGCGTTGGGGAGCAGCAAACGGCTGGTCACAGCATCAATTCCATATATTGTGGTCAGAGAATACAGGGCAATCTGGAGTTATATTTAAGGCTACTTATAGAGTGGCCTTTTTTTAGGTTGTAATTATAGAGAAACGGCAGGCTTTGAGACACAATCAGTGGCGACGGTCAGACCACCAGATTAACAATTTAAGAGAGGGCCGAAACCTCTGGCTCAGGGGACTTTTGATTTTACTTGCTCCATTTCGGTTTTTGATTACGTTTGGGGACTGTGTTTACTAGGCCCTATTTTTTGGTAGAGTTGGGAGAGGAGAATTGGGATGTGGTTTGTGCGACAATTCCCCCAAATTCCAAGTTCATGTCAGAAGTTGCACTCACTTTAGCACTTTTTTTTTTTTACAGGAAATTGCATCTTTACAAACGGTTTTACATTAATCGCGGGGAGCATGTCGGTGAGTTGACCTTTTGGTTTAGTAGGGTATGTGAACATGTCTGTCACAATTTGAGTCACGATAAATGTATCTTCCAGTTTGAAGTCTGGCACTGGCTGACAATTTTATAGCTGCAATGGCTGAAAAAAACAAAGCTACACTTTGGCCTACACGTTCCAGCTTGGACTTCGGTTTTGTTCTGTTTCACATCTGCTCAAAGCTATCGGAATCTTTTTTTGTGACCTCTTTTGCCTAATGTTAACAATCCGAATGAGCTGTGCGAGTATACTCACTGCCTTGTTTTCTGTCAGTCTGTCGTCTATAACGATAGCCCCTTTTACACTGAGATCCCGCAATATTGCCATAAAGAATATTGTTGATTATGCTCACTTTGCTTCTATTCACACAGAACCAAACAAAACCGACGTAATGCCGCCACAGTGTGTGCTGTTACATAGCATGCCGGCATTCTGGAATCAGAGGCGTAATTTGTAACACAACAGTGTCAGTTTTCTAGCTTTGTGTATACAGAGAGAGCAGCGACATTGCTTTCTAGACAATAACGGTGGGGAACTGTGGACGGGGATGTGTAATGTTACAATGGTGGTTTCATGCTAGCAATGTGTTTGTGTGATTATGAATGGTTAGAGGAGAAATGAACGAGGAGAAGAGCGCCGTTCGAGGCAGAAAGGTGTGTGGACCTTGGACACTGTAGAGGGAGAAGTTAACTTGTCTACTTCTTTTCAGAGATGTTATTCCCCCCGTGGTGGGTTGCACACATGACGTCATCAAAACGTCATTTCAAACAGACATCAATTTGGCTTTGCTACCACCTCCACGCCGGCTTAAAGGCTAAGCAATAATGATCCTCTGTTCTGTTTTGCACATTTTATACTGAAGGCGATGTGAAATAATGCCGCAACATTCCCGCCTTGAACAGGCTGTGTAAATTGGATGGAGAGTCAAGAACTTTGAATCTGTTGCCTATTGATCTTATTGAATTAAAATGCCTGTCACTCCTTGAATTGGCCTAACTTTCCTTGACACTAACCCGTTAACGTTGGTGTTCATGTAAAGTGTCCCTCAGCAGAGAAAAGTACTGTAACCTTGTTACCCAGCCATAACTGGGTTTAGCTGTGGATGTGAATGCACTCACTGTGTTTTTGGCAGGGGTTTTTTTTGTTAATTATTTGGGTTCGTTATTCTGCTGCATGTGTGGTCTAGCTGTCTAAGCCACTGTGTGAACGCAGCTGTAATCCTTGTGTAGGAACAAAGAAGATAAAAACAATCCTGTAATCCTTACAGTTCCTGTTAACCTCAACTCTGTCTGGATAGCAATTGATAACCTAGCCTGTCATTGCTGGATGCTCACTTTGACATTGTGCTCACATTTGTTTCCAAATGGATTGGATTCAGACTTTTATGATTCATCATGTGGTTTTTTTATTTATTTCATTTTCGTAGTATTTCTGATGAGTTATTTTACCCTACAAAACCAGACTCACGCTATCCTTTGATGTTATTGTATTATGCAGCAAGACACAACAGATCAAAGGCCAGGGGACCTTTCCATCTCACTTGGCAGATATAAAAACATTTTTTTCCTTTCTTGTACCTTTCATTCAAAAGCAGCCCTACATGTGATGCTCAAACAATCATTTTCTAAACTATACATTAATATGTTGTTGATGTTAGTTTGAGAATCAATTCATCTTTGCAGAAACCCAAGAATAATCTCTCACATGTATCTATTTGTTTTACCCTTTTGTATGCATTATTATATACTGTGTGCAAGGTTATACTTATGAGTTATCCCCCCATCTCCCTAAATCCATCTCCATGGCAGTGAGAAAAATGCAACGGCAGATGTGTGGACAAGCCCTGCCTGGGGCAGAACATAAAATCCTCTCGGATGGACTTTTTACAACCTAGAGGGAAAATGGGAGAAGCTCCAATTTTTGACCAATAGGCCATGGGCCAAGTTAAGGCAGCATTCCTAGACAATGACTTCGATTTGGTCATGTAGCAGGAAGCAAACTGAACCAATGTGGATTATTACTTCAAAATTGTACCACTCCAAAGCACCTGTGTTATAATTAACCAAACGTCAACAACAAACAAACCAAGCGTCAACAATTAAACCACAACAATGAACCGCGTCCGTTTCTGCAGTGACACCAAAATTCCTTTCCACAGACTCAAACCTTTACGTGTCTTTTTTTTTTTTTTTTTTTCCCAATACATTTTTGCATGTTGAACCCTGAAAAAAAAAAAAAAAACCTTGCTGTCTGTGTTGTTGACGTGCGTTCATTCACGCCGTCTCTTTCTCAGCAGCCGGTGCCACTTTGTTCGCCCATTGAAAAGGTAACCCTTGTGGCGGGGAGTGCCCCCGCCGTGTTGAGCAAGGGCTTTGTTGTTGTCCCCCGACAATAGCGGCCTTGTAGCCGGCTCCGAGGCCTCACCTGCGCAGGCATGAATTAAAAGGATATGGCAGGCGTTTCGAATGGTTTAGGCTCACTCGGGCTGCAGGAATTTTTCCGACGTCGGCTCCCGCTAACATCCTCCTAACTACCCTTTTCCAAGTTACTGTCCTGTAAAAAAAAAAAAACTGTTTGAGTTATCGCGCAGACTGAGACGCCTACCGCCTGCCGGCTTCTCAAATCTCTTCTCTGTCTCTCTCTCTGCAGGTGTGAGCTCTTAATGGGGAGCCTGTTGGAACGGATTTTGGAACAGTTTGGAATATCCTCAGAGGCACTCTAAAGCACCAGGTAAAACGGTGACGACGGCGTCGTGTTGTGTAACTCTCTGTTTGGTGGGCCCCGTGTACAGAATTGGCCTCTGTTGTGGAATTGCTATTTTTGTCTTGCTGTAAACAAAAACACTTTTGTGTCAGAGAGAGCATACGTTGCAGCTTTTACGGTATTTCCTCCAATTCATCAGAATCGTAAAATGGCACAAGGCACGGATCCTAACTTCCTCCCCCCCCAGCTGTGCCAAGTCCCCCTCACTCATCTCCTCTCTCCCCCCCCTTTTCCCGCTACCAACTCTTCCCAGGAACCCCATCCTAGAATGCTCAACCGGTTATTTTAAAGCATTGACTGTTGCTGGCTATTGTTCCCCCCACAACCAGCAGCTTGGCCAGGTGTGTGTGTGTGTGTGTGTGTGTGTGTGTGTGTGTGTGTGTGCGTGTGCGCGCTTGACACACCACGACGGTGGCTTTCATATTTTCCTACAGCCCTTGTTGAGCCCTCCTTCTCCTCTCCTCTCTCCTTGTTGGCCCGTCTTTATTTTCATGACCCGGGCGAGGATTCTTGCGTTTCTCTCCCTCTGGTTAACCTTGGTTACATAAACACTACTGCCAGATCCTACTTCCGGGTGCCCCCCCCCCCCCCGCACCCCGTCCCCTGTCCCCCTCCGGTCCGAACCATGCCGGTTCTGCCAGGGGCTCCCAACCGACGCTGCGGTTTGAATACATTGTGAAATTGGATCCAGGACTGTATATTTTCTTCCCAGGCGAGGGCGGAATGAATGGAGGATCTTTTGGTGTTGGTTGGCCAGGGAGGGGTGAGCCAAGGGGACCATAGAGCCTGTGTTAGGCCAGCCATGAAGTCTCTTTTGTTGTCCCCCGTTTCAGTGACGAGAGATACGCACACGATGCAACATCACGATGGACATATGCTGCGGGAGTAAATATTGTAATGGAGAGTGGTCTGTTGAAAAGGGCCTACTTTAGCCTTGCTTTGATACAGTTCAGGACTCGTATACAGGAGTCGTCGCAGTGAGAGTAGCGTGACATTAGTTGTCATGCATGTGGCATAGAAGCATATTGCGACTTAATTCCTTGTTGCCCTTCATGGTTCTTCCCTTCGCTGTCAGTTTCTGTTTTTCATGCGCAGCCCTGGGAGGTAATTTACTTCCGAGTCACCTCCACCTTTCCCCATCAGCGCACTCTCTGCTGTTAACGGTCATTAAGGCCACAATGTGATTTAGCCAATTGCTCTAACTTCCTTCCCCTCTGGTGGGGGGGGGGGGTGCTACTGTGATATCTCACTCATTAGTGTATCATGTACGCACGCACAGAAACAAAGAACTACACACACAGAAATACACAAGTATCAATCACCAGAGTCTCCAACCACAGTGTACCCCCTTGTGGCACTGTTTAACCAGCTGCACACACACACGCACACACGTACACACACACACACACACACACACACGCACACATGCACACACTGTCCTGTTCAAACAACTGCACATCTCATTTACTCCAGCAGGCCATCATTTTGGCCTTGGTTTGCATGCCAAATGCAGTAGCTACCATGACTCTCAACACAAACACACACATATATGCGTACACACACACACACACATAAACTCTTATGAAATTGAATGTCATTCATCGGGCAATGAGGGTAAAGTCCACTTGGCTGTGGCCTGTTTCTCCCCTCATGAGTCACGGATACAGACAGATATTACCCTTCCTGTCAGACGGAAAACACGGTCTCACACGTGCACCCAACTATGGCCGACCGGAGATGAACAGCCAAGCATTTGATTACAGGGAAATGGTCAGCCAAGGTAGACTCCACCACGGAGGGGAAGCTGTGTGTATTTGAGTTAGATTTCTGTCTTGTCTCACACAAAAAGCAACCAGACCACATAATGAAGCTGTCTTTGCACCGTAGCCATATATAAACCAAGGTGGATGGTTATTCATTCATTAAAACCTTTAACGTTACGAGCAAATATTTAACTCTGCATTTTTTTCGACAAATGGACAACTAGCAACTGTGTGTGGTGTTTTTCACAGTTAAAGTTCAGCAGTGCAACAGATAATTGTAATTTACTTTTATTTTAAATTGCAACGCAGATTGACTAGATGTTGCTCAAGGGCTGGATGTGTGGCATGCTGATGTTTATGGACCCTCACAAAATGTGTCTTTCCGCACATCAGATTGTGGATTTGTTTAGGGAGTTTCCAGTGAGTGTGCCACCTGAAAAGGGGATATGGATGTGTTTTGAGGCAACATGGTACAGTTCTGTGTCAACGTCCACACATGCCGTAGCAACCCGCACTGAACAACTGAAATTAGGCCCAATCTCAATTCTCTATTTTACCCCTTCTCCTTAGTTTTGCGCGTGCACGTGAGACGAAGGGCTATCTCAATTCTCATTTCGGTCGAGGGTTAGGGATAAGGGCAAGGGGTAGAAAAACCAAGTAAGATCGGGAGCTTACTTGAAACCAAGGGGTAAAGGCCTCTGTTTCAAGGGCCAAGACGTAGGGGAAGGGGAAGGGGCAAGGGGAAGGTGGAGTGGTAAAATAAAGAAATGAGATTGGGCCTTAGTTTTTATGAATTATTATGAACATTATTAGATTTGCATGAAATGTATTTGCTTCAGGATTTTTCTAATTCCGTTCCAGTGTCACGATGGATCCATTTTAAATTAAATGTTTTTCTATCAGAACATTGCATGCAGCACTTCACATTGTGGACTGATGATGTGGACAGCCTTTGATGTAGCCTGTCTCATTAATTTTTGTAGCATGCTCTGCATTCAGGTATCAACTCATACAAGCTGTGGTGCTGCTTTGCCACAGAGAAACTCCCTTACAGTTGGATGAAGGTTGACGCTGAAGCCCTGATCTGGGTTACTTTAGTTTAGTAAGGGCATCATGGTACATAAATAGTCCTTGGCACTATCTTTTCTTGTTCTGATGGTGGGATGTTCACACTGTTTTCTGAAGCTGACCTTCATGCCGCACTGTGACGGCAGCGACTGTTTTTCGCCAGACTACACAGGAGCGTGTTACAAATTCTACCCCTTGGGATTCCCGACTGTGGTCTTCCTTCTGGTAAATACTGAAGGAGGCAAGGAAGGCCGTTGAAAAAAACAACAACAACAGAGTACTATTGTTAGAGTATGACTTGGATGCGTTAAAGCATTGATCTCTTTGATGCCTCTGTGCGCTGTGTTCATGTGTGCCGTGCGCGGCGGCATGCGTGTGTGTGCTTGACAAAAGGATGTGGTCATCTCAGAGAGTGGCTACTAATCATAAAAGCTCTCCCTGGGGGACTCCCAATACAGTGGCAGGGGCCCTGGGGTTTCCTGGGTCTCAGTGTTCCTGCTGACAAAGAGGCGCGCTAAACCAGAGCCGCCGTGCTCCAACTTGTCTCCCAAACGGCAATATGGGCCTCGACAGCTTTGTGCATGGACACACACACACACGCACGCACGCACACGCAGGGACACACGCACATGCACGCACACACACACACACACACGCACACGCAGGGACACACGCACATGCACGCACACACACACACACACACACGCACACGCAGGGACACACGCACATGCACACACACACACACACACACACACACACACACAAGCACACGCACATGCACGCACACACACACATGCACGCACACACACACACACACACGCACGCACATTTTGCTTTTTAATGTGGCCCCGAGTCCTCTGGAGCGTTTTCTTTTATTACCAAAAGAAATCCCCATGCCATTGAAGGCGATACCCCCCTTCCAGCATTTCCTGTCGGGCTTGGAAAAGTGTTTGGGGCAGGAGCAAAACTTTATCCGCGCTTTGGGTTACCTTTTTTTTTTTTATGATTGCCTGTGGCCTAAAGAACCTGGCACATGTTTTTCATACGTAACACATGCGTAATACATATGCGTATTACATCCATGGATGTTGAATGCGATACGTAATGTAAAGCAATGTGAGGCGTGTCCCTCACAAGGATGTTGGCTTGTCGTGTCCGAGGCCCGAGTTGGAGCTCCTGTTGGTGGGGCAGATAATAATAGAATGCTATCAGTTGTATGGCAATGTAGTTTTCCCAAGATAACCCGCAGACGTACACGTTGGTGTTTTCATGACATCATGACATCATGACATCATGACATTAGCATAGGCATAGCAGATTCCTACCGTTTTTTTATCATAGACCTGTGAGTAATGCCTGCTCAAGGAAGACCTCTTGGGCAGCAGGGGAAACTGTCTCCCAATCCCCCCCCCCCCCCATGCCTCTACAGTTCCTCTCCCATCTCTGGATAGCAAGGTGACTTTCCCCAACCCCCCCCCACTGCAGAAAGGACGTACGATTGTACCAGAGCAGAAACTCGGCTAATGAAATCACATCCGTCATCTCGTTCTGCCTCCTCCCATCCTCGTAATCCTTCTCTTCCATTTTCTTTCGCTGTGGGGATGTCTCAATGTCGCCTTTACCTGTGAATGTGGCTTTTACCACAGCGAAACGTGACTTTTAAGGCTTCAAAGAAAAGGGAAAAGGGTAGAGGTAACTGGACCTCTTGAATGTGTCTATTCTGAGACATGTAGCGAAAGGTGCAGAATCATGATAAACTTAAGCCATGATGTCTCAATATAACCAAATATGGATGGTTGGTGTGGACAAAATGTACAATTTAAGATGAACAACACAATAAGCATGTCTTCTTCAGAGAGGTGCCAGCCATGTTTTACCTGGCCTTGAATGGAGGGTGGGACTACAAACTTAGGAGTGTATTAAGACTGAAACCTTTGATTCGGCTCAAACATCAAGCCGGCTTAGTTTTCACTGATAGTCCGGTAGCGAATGCTATGAAGAAAGCTCTGTCAGAAGGAAATGTGTAAAAGTGTATGAGCTTGGATGTCTTATATGCATTACATATCCAAGACTACAAACGGCAAAAGAATGCACTCTGACTTTGTCTTGAGGATCCGGGCCTTCTTGCTGTTCAGAATGACGGCTAGGAATGGCACACTGCCATACGATTTCATTAAATTTGACAAACAAAAACTCTTATTTTTACTATATACACACACACACACTATACATACAATACAAATTAAATTAAATTAAAAATAATTTAGAAACAACAGAGTTTGGACCTCAACGCACCCGGTTCCTGGAGGCTCATTAAACAACGTTGTCCGACAGTCTGCCGTGTCCCTCTGGGTGGTGGTTTAGGAGGACATACCGGGGACACGGGGGGGGGGGGGGCGCCGCCTTTAGAGGACGGCCCTCCCTCCCCTCCCTCCCCTCCCTCCCCTCCCATCATTTCTCAGGGGTGCCGTCAATGTGGTCTGACATCCCGAGCTGTCGCGTGTTTTTATCTCCCGCGTGCTTCCAGTCGTCCTTTCGTCCGTCTGTCCGTGGCTCTCTCTCTCTCTCTCTCTCTCTCTCTCTCTCTCTCTCTCTCTCTCGCTGTCTCACTTGGAGTCAAACGCTGTTGTAGTGAACAGAAGTATCCCAACAGAGAGTGTGATAAATGAGAGTGAAACGATGTGAAAGTGTGTGACGAGCGGAGAGACAGGGGAGCAGCTGCCAGGGGGCAGGAGGGCCAGGGGGCCGTTTGGAGGAGACAATGCAGTCCAGTGACGAACGGGGCTTTTCCAATATATTAGGGTGATCTGATGGTCCCCAAAGGTACAGTTAAACACGCACATGTGACTGATCAATAATAAAACGGGGCGCACGCACACACACACACACACACACACACACACACACACACATGCACCGAGACGGGAATACAAGCACAAAGCTAAATTAACTTGGCATGCTTTCCTCGGGACAAAAGGACAACACAGGACAAAAGGACGCACAGCCCTTTTGGCAACACCCACCTTCAGTGCACTCATTTACACACAGTGCCACCACCTCTTTGGGGGGGGGCGGGTGTATAAATTAACAAATAGGGATTTCCTCCCGACCATTATCTACCCCACCATCCATTAGACCCTGAAAGCTAACAACCACTTGGCTCCCAACTATAGCGTGCCAGCTACATAAATAGTGACATATAAATGGTATACAGTATGTACACCCCAGGCACCCCAGAGGCCATAGGTACCAAAGCTGAGCACAGTCACTTTCAACAGTTTCAGTTTCAACTGCAGAAGAAGCCGTTGGTGTGTCTGGTTGTTCTGATGCTTGAAAGGATCTTTGGATGAAAGCCTCTGCTAAATGACATTGTAAACGGCCTTAATTCTAAGGTAAACAATGATAAGGGTTTGAAGTGCAACGTCATATTGGTGCTGCTCTCTTTACATTTGCTCACTCTTTGAATTCAGTTGGAGAGTCTGGGAGAACTGGCTGGACTGGTGAGGTGTGACTCTACCCTGGACTTAATGAAGACATTTGGGAATTGGGTCAGCATGCGGCAGGGTTTTATGCTTTCATATTGGTGGACCATTACTAAAGTGTGTGTGTGTGTGTGCACGTGTGTGTGTGCGTGCCCACATTACTAATTACATGTCTTTTGCATATTGGCAGCTAGAGCATCTGTTACCTGACTCCTTCAAAGACCACAGATCCAAGGGTAGGGTCGTCTACTCTCTGTGAAGACGAGCGCCACCATATAATCTACACCCGCCTCAGGCTACACACTGGTCCTTTAATACACTTTTTAAACACAAAATGTACGACACAAAAGCTGCATTCACATGGAATTCTATCGGATCATGTTTCATTCCCAAGACAACCAAAATAGACTCCCGTAGTTGGTATGGTAAGTAAAATGAGCATCTCTGAAGATTTTCCATTCCCTAACCCACTTTTAACGTGAGATGGCTCTCGGCCTGTGCGCCGTCCATCACGGTGACGTACAGAACTGCACCGACGCCGCTGCCCCAAGCCCGGCTTCATGTCAGCCCGCTGACAGGAAGTGCAGAGTAATGCCCTTGCCTTTTAGGGCAAGGGCCTGGTCCTACGCTGATTACAGTGTGTGGGAGAGTCTGTGGGCGAATGGGCTGTCAGTCCCTCATCAAGACTCCCATAACCTCGACTGCCCCACCCCATCCAAGCCCCCTCCCCCCAGCTACACACACACGAAGACAAGAGGTGGGGAATAAATTACTGGTCATTCTCACACTGTTGCCTTGTGTGTGTGTGTGTGTGTGTGTGTGGGTGTGGAGACAACATATTTAGCAGTGTCTCGCTTGGTCAATTGCATCAAAACAGCGCCAATGCAAGAAAGCATGCATTGTGGGATTGACATGAACAAGACGTTGCTCTCTTGACTTTCCCGCATGCTGTCTCCATCTATATAATGTATCCACTATATATAGGTCCTGCACTATCTGATGCCATTTTAAAAGACATGGACACCCTGTCACTTCATAGTGCCGGGCCGCGGTGGGAAACCGTGTCCATGGAAGATACACGACCCCAATGACCCACCTATCTGACGGTGGAACTTTCAATTGGCTCAACTGAGCACCTTTTTGACATTGTATTGCTACTTCAGTTTTTATTATTTATTTATTTATTTAATCTCTAAACGCTCCTTAACGAGTGCCAGGGAGGTGATGATTATGTCATCTTATGGACGAGGAAAATTGTGGGGGGGGGGGGGGGGGGGGGGGGGGGGGGGGGGGGGGGGGGGGGGGGGGGGGGGGGGGGGGGGGGGGG
>JAOPUI010000024.1:16472805-16484363 GCA_027123135.1 Urophycis floridana
GGACATGCAGAGATGGATCTGTGGATTCTTGGATGAAAAAACCCGCAGAAAAAATGCCCAAAGAAAAGACCAGATTCTAAGACCCAGAATGGGTCTTCGGTCAAGCTGTCTGGCAGGCAGCCCATCAGCGCGGGCTGAGTGTTTGGTGACAGCATGATGACCGTAAATGTACAGCTCCTAGTGCGGCCAGAGTGGCTGAAAGCACCAGCGAAACGCTGTCCGTTTCTTTTGCGAGAGACGGCTGCCAGACCCACTCTGTCTGTGCGACATAATGAAGGACGAACCAAGAGGACCTATTTTGATGACGGGGAACCAAAAAACGATATGTTTACTTCCATTTTATTCAGTGTTGCCCAAATGAATAGTGCTGAAGGAAACACAGTTGGTTTAGGGTTTCTACAAGAAGAAGAAAAAAAGTGGTGAAAAACCTGGAGTAAGCTTCAAAGATACTGGCTGATAAACAGTGCACAAATAAATGTTCAAATTTAAATTGTCTTAACATCCCGACAGCAATCAATAAATCAAATGCTCTGAGAGAAAAAAATGGATACGTCTGTGGTTATTGCAGGCATGTAAAGTGTCCAATCATCTTATTAGGCCCAAATGAAATGATTGGACGGCTCACCCTGTCTGTCTTCCTACCTACCCTGCTACCTGCACGCACACTCTGCCAGTGCACTGTGACCGTATACTCCACAAAGCTAGAGGGACCCATTGTTAAAGCTAGCAAGCTAGTCCTGTGTTTCTGGGGGAGTGGCTTTGGAGTGACGCCGTCAAGAAGGGGTGGGATTTTTTCAGTCGGATACTTTCAAAATCTAGCTAACTCTGGTTCGTTTCTAGCTAACTCTGGTTGGCTGGTCGACCCTAGCTTTAAGCCCCGCCCTCCTTAGCAACCGAGCATTAGAAGGTTAGATTAGCGGGGAGTAGAGCAAAAGAGAGAGAGAGAGAGAGAGAGAGAGAGAGTACAGAGATCCGACTGTAGACGAGTACATGGCACTGTGTCTGTGCTATACGTGTTATTTACTGTGTTTCATTACACTGGTGGGACCTATGTTGCCATGGCGATAGAACCTGGGGCATGAACATTTGATCAGTTCTCTTCAGCAAGGCAGAGCAGACGACTCGTTTAGCATTTCATTCATTCCTGCACTATAATATGTATTGTGGACAACAAGTTTATTTGTTAAATATATACATTTTTTGGGATAGTGTACATAGTTTTGTATGTAATGGTTGATTGGTTATCGTGATTATAGTATTTCCATTATTTTTGTAATTGCAGTTCAGTTGACAGTTATATCACCAAGGAAGAGCAGAAAACTCATGCATTATTCAAGTCGTTCCTGCAGGAATAAATTCCCTTTTCACATGTCACCCTGCCCTATAACGCAACACGCCAGTATGTAGCTGGGCTGCGTAGCAAGCTATATATACGGGATGGATCAACCAGGGTAACAGCAGGAGGGAGAGGGTAGGGTGGAGGGGGGGGTGGTGTAATTTAGTGGGAGCAACGAGAGGAGGTATCCATTACCGTATGCAGACAGACGCGTAGAGCTCGCTCAAGAGCATATGGCCGACGGGCGGCTGACAGGATGGTGCACTCCACACCACTAGGACAGTCTCTGCTGCTTCCTGAACGCTAATCATTTAATTATTTGTATCCTCGCAATGTCGGAGGTTCATATACTGTGTGAGTGAGGGTGGGGGTCCCCTCTTTGACTGACATTGATTGCTTGGTTTTTGCAAAGGTTTCACTATCCATAGAAAAGCCAGCAGCCAGCCCTAGGAATTCTGATGGAAATGTCAGGAGGAAGGGTATTCCCTGCGGCTTCAACCACTAATGATGATGAAATCCACATTGACTATTCGTCGCAGAGCAAGATATTGTGCAATATATTGATATGCAATGATATTTTGAAGATGATATGAAACACACTAAATACACGAAATATGTTGGGAAAAGCAATGCATCGGCAACTTTAACTTGATTATCAGCATTGCACCATTTCCATCAAGTAAAGCGCGGTATTAAATTAGTTGGTGCTCATAGAAATGTGGTTATTCTTGCCAAGCTAGTTGAGGCTCTTCATTCACTTCCGCTCCGCTAAGAGAGTCTTGATGAGATCAGACCATGTTATGCCCTGTGACCTCACATCACCACATGGATACAGTGATATCATACCAGCAAAACGCCTGATAGCGCAATGTTTAAACTAAAGCTGGATGAAAAGACTATAGCATGTAAGGCTGGTCATAATGAGTGCGTGAGGTGTTGGGCTTGTGATTACTACATTTTGCCCAGTAGTTCTAATCCCTGTCCCCTGTGTGTTACAGGTCGCCTTCGGAAGGGGCCCTTCGTTTCTTTTGCCTCCCTCTCCCTCTTTGTTTTTGTTCGGTGTGTTTTTATTTCCAACTGTGACTGCTGGGAGGCTGGGAGGCGACATGACCCTGTAACACAGCGTTGGAAACAAATGGTGAGGAAACACATCTGTGAGATCGAATCAGTCCCTCAGGAGGACTTCAAGCTGTTTACAGTGTTTTGACTGCATGTTTGCCTTTCGTCAGAGTTCCAGATTCAAGGTCTAACTGATTACTCAAGGTTTACCATGGGTCCATGGGGCAATAATGACCTGACGATGAGTTGAGGCCGGATAAATCCCTTCCGTTGCCGTAAAAAACATTGAAGTCGCGGATAAGATCGAGCGGGGGGGGGGACCGGGACCGGATTGAAATGTGCAAATCTATTCTGTATGACGCCTCTCTCTCTCTCTCTCTCTCTCGTCCCCCCGCCAGCTCTGTCGCCATGCCTCCGGGGATGGTGCCACGCGCTGCGGCCCAAGGCCCGCTCTCAGTGCCGCCGCCGCCGCCGCCGCCGCCGCCGCCGCCGCTGCTGCTGCTGCTGCTGCTGCTGCTGGCCGCCAGCACCGCCCCGGCCTCGGCGCTCGCCCCGCCGCCCTACCCCTCCTTCAGCCGCAACGACACGCTCTTTGAGCACCTGGCGCTGCACCCGGACCCCGGCGTGGGCCGGGTCTACGTGGGCGGGCGGGACCGCCTCTACCAGCTGGACCGCGCCCTCGGGCTGGAGCTGCAGGACGACACGGGCCCCGTGACGGACAGCCGCGAGTGCCTGCCGCCCGTCACCCAGGGCAACTGCCCGCAGGCGCAGCTCACCAGCAACCACAACAAGCTGCTGCTGGTGGACCCCTACTCCATGGAGCTCATCACCTGCGGCAGCGTCAACCAGGGCATCTGCCAGAAGCGCAGCCTGGACTCGGTGGCCACCGTGCGCTTCTCGGCGGCGCGGCCCGTGGACACGCAGTACGTGGCGGCCAACGACCCCGACGTCAGCACGGTGGGGCTGGTGGTGCGCTCGCGGCCGGAGCGGCAGCCGGTGCTGTTCGTGGGCCGCGGCTACACCAGCAGCCACCCGCCCATCTCCACCCGCAACCTGGCGCAGGAGCCCGTCTTCTCCTACGAGGAGACGGCCAAGCTGGCGGTGGCCGGCCGCCTCTCGGAGTACGACCACCACTTCGTGGCGTCCTTCGCCCGCCGCCGCCACGTCTACTTCCTCTTCTACCGGCGGGACCTCAAGTCGCTGTCGCGCGAGTACCGCAGCTACGTGTCGCGCGTGTGCCTGGACGACCAGGCCTACTACTCCTACGTGGAGGTGCCCCTGACGTGCCGGTCCGGCGCGGGCAAGGTCTACAACCTGCTGCAGGCCGTCGGCCTCGGGCAGCCCGGCGAGGGCGCCGGCGGGGAGGAGGTCCTCCTGGGCGTGTTCTCCACCCGCACGGCGTCGTCGCCGCGGCCCAGCGAGGACTCTGCGCTGTGCACCTTCAGGCTGGCGGAGCTGGAGCGCCGGATCGACGCCACCCGGGACCTGTGCTACACGCAGTCGGGCAAGGAGGCGGGCGAGGACGCCGCCTACATCGAGTACGACGTCAAGTCCAACTGCGCCAACCTGCCCGAGGTGAGAGGGGAACCGGGCTCTTTTTTGCGTCGGCGCTCGGGTTGGGTTTCGCCGTGTTCGTGTTGGGGTTGTGGTGGAATCAGGCGAACACTTCTGAGATGGAAGCTGAGACACAAAGGGGGGGGTATTCAGTGGAGTGTATTTGTAATGTATGTGTTTGGACTTTTCTCCATAGCCAGCAGTGGTATATTATAGTCCAACATCTTTTCATTTTTCGTCCAAACATATCTCCTGCTCTTTTTAATGGGATTGGATGGAATCCACTCTCCCAACGCGTGTGTTGGTGTATGTCTGAGAGCACAGATTTAAGGTCTGTCTCTGTCTAGAATTCCATCCAGGGAGCAAACAACCCCAAACCTCCAAAGCCCTGCATTAAATAATGAACCAAAAGGTTGGTTTGGGGTAGGAATATAGTTTAGTATAGTTGTAATTTTGAAACACACTCACACACTTTTAAACATCATGTATCCCCTCCCTCCCCCCCACTCTTTGCCAGGACTGCCCATCTTTAATGGCTGCTACTGTTTTTGGATGACAATCTAAACCACTAGGTCCAAGTTGTCTTGACCAGTCCTTTGGTATGGTGGGATCAGGGCTTTATGAAACCAAGCATCAGCAACCAGATTATAAAACTGCATCTAACTGCTTTTTAAATGTCCCTTATTATATTGTCCCAGCTGCATCCTTGTTAGTGTTTGGGCCATGTATTCAGAGGGTGTGTGTTTGGCCCTGGCTGTGTAAATACAGGCTAAGTGTGATGTCGGAGAAGCCAGAGGAGTTAGTGGTAGAATTAATACTCGGTGTCCTGCCCTGGTTATGGCTCTAGACTGGACGTCATGAAGTTAATATCTGAGCTGTCAGTGTCATTTGTTATACACAGACGCGCGCACACACACGCACACACGTACACACACACACACACACACACACACACACACATACAATAGTAATGTTTCCCTTATACAGGTCATGCTTATTTTGAACCTACATTTAGCTCTGTTAGGGTTAGTGGTGTCAACAGTAGTATTCCAGCAGGCTTTATTTTCTAAAGCCCCAGGCCAGCTGGTTCCAACAACGAACAAGCTAACTCCAGGGAGGCCTTCTAACAAGTAGCCGTCAACAGTCTGGAGATTTTGGGTTCGTTGCCTCAAGCTTCCTATTGCTAACCTCATGACCAAGGATGAAATAATGGCCCCCTGCTTTCAAACGGTCTCTTGACAAAATAAATCTTGCAGAACAAAAGACAACATTCCCTCTTTCAGCGCGTAACCAAACTGTAGAAGCAAAAGCACTGCTATTCAGCCCAGACCCACTGTAGGTTGATGGGTTCCCCCAGCGGTGTGACCCCCCCCCTCCTTCAGCTTTTCCACCCACACACTGAGCATAACTCTTCATCGTAATATGTTCCGTTTTCTCCTCCAAGTATTATTTATTTTTATGGAATAACCACAGGGACAGAGGTTGTTATGATCATCTTGAGTCATCATCTGACTGTCCTTGAATGGGGGGGGGGGGTTGAAGCTGCGTACTTCGTGCATTGGATTCAACTCCAAACCACATGAACAACGCTTTCAACACAACAAAGTCCTGTGTGCCGCGTGCGGCGCCCGCTGTCCCCTGATAACGCCTGCCGCCGCCGCTGCTCCTCCCCTCTGGCCCCACAGAACACGCTGGACGCCTACCCGTGCGGCTCGGACCACACGCCCAGCCCCATGGCCAGCCGCACGCCGGTGGTGGCCGAGACCATCCTGCACAGCCCGGCGGCGCGGCTCACCGCCGTGGCGGTCAGCGTCAGGGCCCAGCACACCATCGCCTTCCTGGGGGACTCCAAGGGCAATCTGCACAAGGTACACACAGGGCTGGCGATGTGTTCTGACTAACAGGTTTTGAGTGTTGATGTCGTGTGTATTGCCGTTCTCTGAATAGAGGGATTGCCTTGCCTGTTGCGATACTAATATTAGTTTTTAAATCGTGCGATTTCACGTTCCGTGCGGTTTAATCTCAGAGTTCCGGTTTTGCTGGTCGGTCAGAGTCCGCCATTGTTTTTAAATTAAAGGGGCCCAACAGATCGTAGTTGAGCAGGTTGAGATTGGCAAATACAATATAGTGCCCTCTGTAGAACAGTACCATTCGTTTGCTTCCACAAAGATTACAGTGACGTTTCTGGCTGGCCTTTATTTTACTCTAAAGCAATCTCTTTCTGAGTTGACCAGACGACACAAGTATTGCGGAAGCAAATAACCCTGCTACTCACATTAATGTATCTATATATTTATTTAACACTTTGGTCAACTCCCACTCAGTCCATACATTAACAACCTCCCATTTGTTTTCTGAAGTTGAAACCCTCGCGTACGCAGACGACACTGTTTTATTTGTACATGGCAGAGCTGAAGCAGATGTTGTGGATAAGCTCACCAGTTAAATTGCTCAGGTCACAGCGTGGCTTAACGACCGCTGCCTCCAACCGAATGTGTCTAGAACAGTCAGCATGTTGTTCTGCAGTAGACCAGTAGACCTACCAGTGACCCACAAGCAAGGTCAGCAGGTGAACAATCACAGGTTGTTGGCAAATTCAAATATCTCGGGGTGTTGATTGACTGTAACCTCTCTCCCTTAAGTCACATTCTAAAAAAACATTCCAAAGTTCAATCTTCAAAAGTTCATGGAAACTTCTGATTCATTCGAAGTCAAGTTTCTACTTAGTCTGCCAAAATGTTTAAACATTCTCTGATTTTCATCTGAACTACTTTTTAACAAGCTGGTCATCGGCCAACAAAAGAATGCTGAAAACACTTGAATCGCTAAATAAACAAACACTGAAAACATTAGATAAAAAATCAAAGCACTTCCATCACTGGCTGATTAAAAAAAATAAAGATCAGCTTTTAAGTTGGAATAAACTAATAAAACATGCATGATATACAAAGTAACCATGACTTGGCACCACTGCCACATATAGCCTTTTTTGATAGAGAAACCAATACTAATAATGAGCTAAGGGGACTATAAAATTAGATTGCAAGTACGCAAGTATTCTGTTGCAGAAAAGTGCCTTTAGCCAGTGAGCCTAGTCTGTCAGAGGTTCAAGAGAGTGGATATATATATCCAAATCACCATCACCATCAGTCAACTTAACCCTTATAGATCTTTCAGTAACCAATTGAAACAGTGGATGATGAATACAAACACATGTCAGGTCTAAACTATTTTTGTTGATGCTTTCTATATGTCCTGCTTGTTGCAATGTTGTTGTATCTGCAGATTTGTCATTACTGCTTTTACTGTTTTTACAACTGTGTCCTTTTCCAATCTTAAAACTGCACGTCATGTTCTGCTTTGCTTTGATGTAGCTGATGAAGCCTTTTTAACAACTTGGTCAGGGATCACTCATGAAAAATAACCTTTGAGTTGATGCCGGCATTTTTCATTGTCCTTTTTCTCAAATTAGCTAAACCAAAAGACCGTAACTGAACTAGAGGGTCAAAGAAAGAAAAATAGAGCAGAATATTTTTGTTAAGACAAGCCTGTCTCCAAATTGCGTGCCATCTCATATGTGGCACAGGATATTAAGATGAAAAATATGTTGGATGCACTGGAAAAAGATAAACATTCACTGACCAGCTTTCATATCCAGGCCGTTATTGAAGCATGTCTCAGATTGCTGTCAAGCAAGCTCTAGGCCCACTGGGAGTGTTTGGCATTGCTGCGTTTTATTTTGTTATCCCTATAATAGGAGAAAGGTACCATGGCCCCATTGTTGCCATCATGCTGGTCCCATGATGTCCTCTGCTTCCACTCTGTGCCACCCGTCCCAGAGAAACAATGGCATCCACGGACAGTGTACGGTCCCCCGTGACCCAATACAGAGTGAACAGCACTGTGAAAGGCCTAGCTATCGATGCAGTCAAGAGGGGGGAGAGGGGCGGGGTGTGAGCATGGTGGTTTTGAACGTAGGTGGGTCCGTCAGTGGGATTACTGAGATTCTGGAGAGCAGAGGTCTCCACAGGGGTCGTGTGCAAAGTATGTGTTTTATTCAGGTTCAGATAAGGGTCAGGGCACCGGTCAGAGTGGAGAACAGAGGAATGTTGTGTTTTCATGGCGTGCAACATGCTACAAAGGCCTGAGGAGAGTAGTTTAGGGGGAGCACTTTCACCTCCTACATCTGGTTCCATGGACTACGTCAGCAGCATGTCTGGACGCTGGAGCTAAAACCGTTCAGGCATGCCGCTACGCATGCAGCCGCATAGACATTCTGTCGGTTAATCTATCTACTCACTTGATCATTGGACAGAAGGCGACAGTGACTCAGGAGGTGGTGCGGGTTGTCTGGGAACCAGAAGGTTGCTTGTTTGATCCCCGGCTCCTCTTAGCCAAGTGTTAAGGTGTCCCTCAGCAAGACACATAATCCTAACTGTTCACGACAGGCTGTCCTCTTGGCTGGCTGTCCTCTTGTATGGCTGACACTGGTGTCGGTGACTGAATGAACGGGTCAAGGTGAGGCAATAGCCGTAGAGCGTTTTGCTGGCCAGTGGTCAGAAAGACAGAAATTCAACCAGACGTGTGGAGATCATTTAAATAACATCCACCTATCTATTATGTCAACAGACATATAGTGCCCTCTGGGGATCCCGTCAAGGGTGTCCGACGTCCACAGCCTGTGTGTAGACCCCCAGACAGTTGGCCCTTTGTGGCTGTTCTCTCAATGGCTGCCTGTGGCCCAGACCTCAGCAGCAGCGGAACTGACACAATGACCACCATTAACCGTGTTTTTGATACTTCTTAACCACAGAGCCTGCGTCCCTGCTGGCCACGGCCGGGCGTTATGAAAAGCAACACTGTTGGCTCCGTGATGCCGTGCGGTCATCATCGCTCTACTGATTTCACGCACACAGCCTTATATAGGGTCTTCCTTTATGAACTGCGTGACACCAGATGGGGTGTACGCACGGGTGGCAGGGGCTCATTGACGGTGATGACGATGCTGATTGTCAGCCCTCGGACACAAGAAGACAAGGGTCAATTCATGTCCGTGACATTGACGGCGACGCGTCGATATTCCGGGAATTTCAGGGTCTGTGTTTGAAAATAAAGAAGCGCTGCCACGTTCACACAAGAATAGCAAGAGTGTTTGGACAATCGTTTCAGTGTTTGTTCTGCTGAGGTCGGCTGGCTGCGCCATGTGGCCAACTTTGGTTATGGGAGAACAGACAATGGTTGTGTTTTTACCCCTAGATAAGCATCTCTTTCTTTCATCAACTCTTTCGGTTTCCTGTTCCTACCTTATTGTGTCTCTTGTGGTCTCCAACCCTCACATTTCTTTTCTATGCCTGCTATGGTATTAAAAACCTGGCATTTCTCTACGCAGGTACCCACATATTGTACATACTACTCAATTGTCACCCCCCCCCCCCTTGGATTTTCACATAAGCCACCACTGTGGCTAATAGGCTGCCCAATATCTTGCCTTCATTACGCACACAGGATATTCCTAAAATAACCTGGAAACATTCCTCGCTATGCAAATGAGCCAAACGGCAAGTATCACCCTACGCTCCAGTGGTTTGGGAAAGTTAAATTCCTTCTTAAATGTGTTGCACACAGGCCAGTGTGCAGGTTGTGTATCCTGTCATCCAAGTTTGTCTTGATTTCTCAGAGAGTCTTTGGAAAGAACAAACACAACCTGTGCCTACAATGTGGCCCAATGACAGCTTCACATGTACAAATACAAAAAAACAGACGCTCTGCCTCTCGATTCAAAACTAACATTAATACTGATAATACAGTGTTCGCCCCCTCAGTGCACTCCCCTGAGCCGACGGTCCATAATCCCCTTCAAAACCTGCCAAGTTTTTCATTAGGATGATGGCAAGTCAATCAGTAACAATTGCCATTACTGCATGAATGGGCAGACACAGTGTGATGATGATGATGATGATGATGATGATGATGATGATGATGATGATGATGATGATGATGATGGGGGGCCACGCTGTTCCCCAGGTGTACCTGGGACCCAACGGTGAGGTCGAGGAGTACGCTGTGGTCCCCATTCAGCAGAACACACCCATCAGCTCAGACCTCATCCTGGACCAGAAGGAGGAGAACCTCTTCATCATGACCTCCAACATGGTGCGGGCACACACACACCCTCACACACCCCTTACACACACACACACCCACATACAGACACACACCGTCACACACACACACACACACCCTCACACACCCCTTACACACACACACACCCACATACAGACACACACCGTCTCACACACACACACACACACACACCCCTTACACACACACACACACATACAGACACACACACACACACATACACACACACACACACCATCACACACACACACACACACACACACACACACGTTCGCTGGGCACACACATTATCACGCAGTAACACATGCAGGAACACACGCAAACACACAGGAAGACACGGACAAAGACAAACAGAGGCACAGGCACTCATTAGCACACATGCACACAGTAGCACACACACACACGCTAACATAACCTGACCGCCTTTTGCCCGTGCACAGCTCCAGAAGAGGCCTGTCGCGGAGTGCCAGAAACACACAGACTGTCACTCCTGCCTGCAGGGCCACGACCCGTACTGCGGCTGGTGTGTTCTGGAGGGCAGGTGAGTTCACCTCACCGTCTGTCGCGTGCTCGGTGCTGCACCCAGGGCTTTGTAGTCGCCCTGTCTCCATGGTTGAACTTGGCGCCAGGCACATGGATGTGTGATCCAGACTGCGGCAAGTGATGTGGCTTGTTGCTATCTAGAACCCAAAGCAGCAATACTGTGTGGACCCTTTTCACGGAGCGTCATCGTAGGGTAAACACTGGCGTCGCACATAACACTGATGATGGGTCTGCTACTTTGATGTACCGCGGCACATGTAGAAGTCTAGACTAGTGAACATAAGTCCCTCGACCTGTGCCCCGCTGCATAAAAGTAGCAGTGCTGTTAAGGTCATGAGGGACAGCAGCAGCGTTTACTTCTCCTACCAGTACAGCTCTGGGGTCTGTTGTGGGGTAAATACATTGAAATACGAATTGAGGGCAGGTAGAAATTAAAGAGATCACCCCCCCCCCCCCACACACACACACACACAGTCACCTACTTACCAGCATTATCATGATGACAAAACTCACAGGGTGAAACAGGTTGCGGTCATGGTTTTGTCTAGTCGATTTTCCCAGTCCCGGTGACTAAACGCCGCAGTTATGGTGGCCGCACGCGAGGGTTTGATTCCCTGGTGGGCAGCGGGTGGTTACGCCCACTGGCGTGCGGATGGCGCGGCCACGGCAGTGCGAAGGCGGAACGCCGACTGGAAACGCCGTGGACACGCACTGGACCGTCTGCGCACGTCAGGAACCTCCATGGACACGCACTGGACCGTCTGCGCACGTCAGGAACCTCCATGGACACGCACTGGACCGTCTGCACACGTCAGGAACCTCCATGGACACGCACTGGACCGTCTGCACACGTCAGGAACCTCCATGGACACGCACTGGACCGTCTGCACACGTCAGGAACCTCCATGGACACGCACTGGACCGT
>JAOPUI010000024.1:16604215-16614232 GCA_027123135.1 Urophycis floridana
CGAGTCCCACACGGGGGATTCTTTCATAAAAAGTGGTGGGTACAAAATGACTCATGACGAAAACTGGTAGGTACGCGCCCCACCGTATTCCACGCGCATGTTTCAGGCAGAAACCATGTTCTTTAATAGGCCTACATGGTTATGTATTTTTATTGTTTTAATTGAGTGACCCCTAGTGGCAGAAATAGTGCACTACATTGACACATTTAATTGTTAAATGTATGCACCCGGACCATCCTATGATTTTAAATCACCCGGCATAGTTTACCAAAATCTGGACGGCCAAAAAACATTTTGCCGAGGGTCGCCAACAAGGCAGACACGGGCCTGTATGCAGTAACAGCAGTAGCAATTCCAACAGTCTGATCTTTGACATCTTACTGCGCAGATGGCCACCCTACGTTTTAAGATTGGTCGCTGGTATACCTTTTAAAGATGCTACCCCATCTTTTCAGAGCCTATTCTCAAATCCAGCAATCAAATTACTCAAACGAAAAGCAAAAACTGTCTCCCTGTATTTCTGATACTAGACTCCTCATTGCGCTTGTCATTCCATAAAGTTCGACATCTAGCCTACGTGCTCCTCAAAAGCGTGTATTTACTGGCTTGCGGGGATGCAGATAAATTACTACCTACTCAAATGGTCTCAACCCAGACGTCACGTCTTCCAATCCGGTGTTTAACGCGAATCCCTGTAGTGTCCAAAACATTCCACGTCAGGGAAAGCGTGTTCACCATCATTGCGACCGCGCTCTTCTGTCCCTTCAGGTCCATGGTTACGTTTCTCAAACTCACGCCTAAATCCAATTCCTCCTCTCTACTTTCCATAACCCGAATAATCCCATGTCCTGGTTTAATACCGCTTGTGGTGGTGTTATTATTATAATTTATACCATACTAAAGTCTAATAAATATATCATACTAAAAGTAGGCCTACTCTATGATCACACCGTTGATGGTCACCGTCACCGGCTTTTACTATCGCCACGTGCCGCGTGTGCCCCCTGCTGAGCGTTCTGTTCATATATAAATCATTGCTGGCTTCCCCGTCTTCCCATTGCTGGGAATGCTCCCTGCAATTGCAGGCGTTCAGTCCATTTCTGGGCAGCTTTCGGTTTATCATCATTAGTTATGCATTCCAGTTGGCGACTTATCTCACGGAACCACCTCACCACAGCGTTTAGGGTTCGTACATTAGAGTGCATCGTGGGCAGGTTTTGTTGGCCATATTGAGTGGACTCCAGAGAGTTGTAGGAGGGATGCCCAATAAACTCCTATCTAAGCTAGACTAATGAAAACCTGGTTTTGCAATGTCTCACATGAGAAGCACTGTGTCAGTTTCAAACACAACTTCCCATAATCACAATTCATTTCACGATTATTGACTAAACCAAGACCAAAATACATTACTACGAAGACATTAACAAACATTGCATTGGAATGTTGTCAAACAAGAAGATCAAAAACATCTGTACTACTGATTGTATGCTTCTTTGCCAAAATAGAGAATTCCAAGAGTTAAAGAAAGGCAGCCTGTTGAATTTGTACTTGATATCATGCTCAATCATAATCAAGCCCTTAAATGTTGACATTTAAATAAACACAATTTGAGTAGTATTTACTTCCACCTCTTTGACAGGGGAGTTGAGGAAGGAAGGAAAGAAATACCATTCTGCCAAGTGGGTTAAGGCATACAAATGTACATACAAAATGCAATGGCAGTCTGAAACTCACAGGAAAACATCTGGGTTGCTCAGAGAAATGCCACCAATTGTAGACAGTATTATATTGCAATACAAAAGAACATGAACTTACAGTTCAAGGAAAATAAAATATGATTTAACAGCTGAAGGATGTAAGATTGTCTTGCATTGTTTTCATTGTTTTCATCTTCCATTAGGTCAAAGATAAGCCAACTGCCAATAATAAGAAACATTGCATACAAATAATATAGCAAATAATAAGACTTCTGTTTTGTTCATGTTTTAACCTAATGTATTAATTATGACATAATTAGCCTATCATAATCACCACCATCATCATCATCATCATCGTCGTCATCGTCAACATCATCATCATCATCATCATCATCATCATCATCATCATCATCATCATCATCATCATCGTTCAAGTAGTGTTCAACAACAAACAGTAACTTCTTTAGTTTTTTTCTTTGGATTTTATTATGTTAATATGCTATGACATATATACCAGACTGGTAATGTTTATACATTTCTGGTTTTATTTTAGTCGCCTCTCAGCCTCATTCATGAAAAATCAAGAAAATTATATTCTGGATGTTTAGTGCTGTCGGTGGTCTGTTTCAGTAAGACAAGGCAATGGATGTAGCTATAATTTGTCACGTTTTTTTCATATTGGTTTGTGGTAAGTACTTTACGTATTTATATATTCAGTGTGCCCTGTGTTCTTGTAAGGGAGGTTAATGTTGCGTGACATGTTGCTGCTGGAGAATACAGCAGCTGAAGGGCTGGACATTCGAACCTTGGACCCTGTCTTCCAACACCACTAGTTGAGCTAAAGGACACAATTGGAGGAACTCCACATTTTGTTAGAAGGGCCCATTTGTATTTCTCTCTTGACTGTATTGCTTTGTAGCCTATTTGTATTTTGGGGATAAAGTGGATAATTGTATCTGACCTGTTCTTGGAAACTTTAATTTCAGTTTGGAATTGAGGGACAGTTTGACTTGTCCACTTGAAATGTAGATGTGGCCAGTCTGGTGACAAGCAGTGTATATTTTTCAAGAGGCCGTCTCTTCACCAGTCCCATGTGGGGTGTGTGTGTGTGTGTGTGTGTGCGGGGGGGAGGGGCAACTATTAGTAGTTTCGATAGTTTCGTTTCGAACTGAATGTGTTATATATATTGATACACGCCAGGCGTGATGACGTATAACCGTTCTGGGGGGGCGGGGCGCATGATGAAGTTCACAACCCACCAGTGGCTTTACTGTTTTCTAACCCCATCAAATAAACGCACAAGCACAGTACGTGCACGCCACGCACACGCGAATGCATTTTACTCAATGGCCTTTCAAACATGTTTGCCGTTTTATGTCCAGGTGTCGCTGAATGGTTAAAGATCTTGTCGATGGCTGAGCTGCGCAACAAAGTGTACTATAGTTTAAAAATAAATAAATAAATAATAATTGTAGGCGTCTTTTTGTGAGGTGACGCAAGATCCGGAGCCGTGTGTTGGGGGTCTGGTGGAGGCTCGGGGTAGGTTTAGTGAAGGCGCCACGTCGGCAAAACCAGCACGATGATGCTGTACTTACGGGGAACACTTTGAAACGACAGCTGTACGGCGTTTGGCGAAGATATCCATCCACACTCCTGCAAAAAAAGTCGCAGGCGTCAGAAGAACCTGATAAAAGGTTTCAAAGGGGAGGCTGACCGAGCCCTTCTCTTGATTCACCAGCCAGGTGCACTTTAAAGTGAATTCAAGTCCCTTCTGAAGCCTCCATAAGCCAGCCGTTGCTGCGATGGTGAAGGTAACAACTGTTCGTTGATATATCTAATCTTTTTGAGTGCTTTCAACATCCTTTACAATTGTTTACGTTAAAGTTTGACTGTTGTTCGAAGACGATATTCTCTACTTTGATAGCATTGTAGAAGTTTCCAGAACCCTACGGTACTTCCCACAGTACATTAACAGGGGGGAAAATGGCTTTGTTGTGTCTTTAAACGGGGCAGTGTTTCCAAACAAAGTATTTACTTCACTTTACTTTGCTTTATTTTACAAATAGGCTATGTGCGTCAGATCGTTTGACGTTGCATAATGGTCGCTGTATTTCTGCCCATTTTCAACGTGGCAGTCACGGCGCCTTTAGATATCAGGCCAATATATATATATACTGTGGTCCAGTCCAAAGTGATGCTTTTTCAACACCAAACGCTGTTTGTTCGATCGAGGTCACGACCCTCACGTCAGCTACACGTGAGGGTCGCCACCATCGCCCCACCGATCGACCTGTCTTTGCTAATTGGGAAAACTGCATTAACAAAAGGCCTTTAAATAAAAGAGCTGCTTAAAAAAACTATGGTCTTTGATGTCAGAAAGGCCCAGGTTCTGATCTGTAGTCTTCCCTATGATGAGGGCGTTTTTTTGTGTGTTAATTTCTACGTCGAACTTTTCCAGAACGCGAACAGCGTGAGCTCCGAGGAGCAGCCTGGGATGAGCGTCCCGGTGGAGAACACGGTGTGCTCTGAGAACGACCCAGCAGCAGGTAGGCCTCAGGTCCAGCGCACTGGAATGTGTGTCTGTGTGTCCATGAGATAGCTATGTCTTCTTATTGGGTGTAGTCTAGGCTTCAACTGATTATTTGACCCTAGTCCCATTTGTATTATTATTTATGGGTCAGTAGGTTATTAAGCCTTTCAGGGGCAAGTATGTGTAAACGACTGCTTTAGTTTGAACGTCCAAGGTGAAATTAACTTTATATCCACAAAATGTCCAGCTCTGCTAGGACTTCCATTATAGTTGGCTGCTTTCCTTATATGTCCAGTGTGTAAAACTGAACTCGAAGCAACTTCTTTTTAGTGACATATTAAGTCAGAATAGTCTCAACAAACAAAAACGCCAGTTTCCCCAATTGTATTCCAATACATGTAGGCCTATTGGTTTTTTTTTTTGGTTGACATTGACAGCCTTTTTAAAGGACAAGGTCTGTATATTTTGATGGTTTTCATTGCTGTGAAATTGCTTAACTAAATTGAAAATTAATAAACTAAACAAATAAACGTTCTACCGCTCTACATATGAAACAAGACTGAGGCAGGAGAAGTAGGCAAACCACTACAATATCCAACTCTGCCTCCATTATCTCTAAGTGCAAATATTTTCTGAAAATGTATCTTGATATTTGAATTGATCAAAAGGAGAGCTCCAATTTCACATTTGTTTTGCTTGAAAGATGAGAATGGCAAAAACCGGTGTTTTTTGGTAACATTCAAACCACAGTTGTGTTGTTTTGCAAAAAGTGCCCTTTCAACAAATCAACATCTACAAACCAATAGAGGCTGCAAAACCCACACATTGATTTAGAAGGCACACTTTCTACTGCAGCCATGATAAACCAACCATTGCAGTGGTGAAGCTAATGGTTATTGATGCCTATGTGCCATATCATTGTAAGTAGTAATGCAGGTGCTAGTAGCCTCTTGTTCAATAACTTGTTAAATAGTTGAATAATCCATTTCTCATTACTGAAATAATGGCAGAGGTGAGCAGGACAACGTCATTGTAAATTATATGTAAATAAGTGAGGTCTATCTATCCTGCTGGCTTGTTGAAACTTGAAATATTTCAGTTGGCCAAAGACTAATCTCTGATCCAGAAGTTCAACTGTGCTATTGCCAAAGTTCAGGTGTGAAACGTTGCGGCGTGTCGACAGAAGTGTGAGGGAGGAACTCATTTGCGAGTGGCACATGATTTTAAGAAGTGTATTTCTACAGTGGCCAGCCTCCCACACCGGTTGGAATTTAAACTTCTACAGACACTTGTCTTAAAGGTGGTGTCTGAACTGGATGTTTTGGCTGGCTGTGGGAAAGCTTTAGTTTACCAGTGTTAACCAAGGTTTTTGTTTGCTGTTTGCCAAGGAAGGACACCACAATGGGCTGATGGTCCTGTTGTTGTAGTTATGAGTCTTCTGGATCCAAGATGAAATGTATAACATGTAAAATCTTTGCATTAATACATCTATTATCTCAATATGTTTCCAACAATGGTCAAACCCAGAGAAATCTGTATCCATTTGGTCCCATGTCAATTGTGTCATATGCTCTTTTCCCCCGAACCTCAGAGGCAAACCGTGAACAGTATTCCAGTCGAGAACTTATTTATTTGAAGGATATTTCAATATTGGTCTAGCTTAATATGCTACTTTGACAAGTGGCTTATGCCAGCCATAAGCAGTGTTTCCCATACAATAGCTTGACTTGGACCATCATTTGTAAAAAAAAATAAATAAAAAACGTTAACTTTTTAAAATGAATGTAATTTCATTGTACACACACTGGCAATGAGCCGATTAATGTGTGTGAATACACCCTCCTCTCTGCGCCCACTCTGAGTCAAAATGATGTTCTGTGCGGGAGGAAGGGTTGTTGTTGGCTTGTGCGTTACGTCCACACGATCGTCCACTGGCCATGCAGTTCTTCACCTGCTTCTTCCTGCTGCACTGCAGGATACACTTCTAAACAGCCATTTTAATCCGTTGGGAACACTTTGAAAACGTGAGACGGTTCTTTAGTTGAATTTTAGTTTGGCTATTTTTTAGGTAGAAATATGGACCAAATGATGGCTTCATAGAGCGAAGTGCTGCTGTCTCCTGGGCAGTTTTACACTCCTCGACACTCAGGGCTCAAGTGAATACTGAGTAATCGAGACTTTAGTTCCCTAGATCACAGTGAACAGTAGATGTAATGACATAATGTGAGTAAACGTAACGGAAATGAAACTTTAATAATCTCATCCATGAACATGATTTATCATGTTCATGGATGAGTCATGAGTCACAATGATGGTGCAGATAACAACTCCTATGTTCCCATGCTAGTCATCAAATCGCCTTTTGTCATTCTTGTGGTTGACTGGCAGAAATTACTTATTATATCTTTTTACTGATCCTTTTAATGGTCAGGTTATTTCCAGTCGTGATCCATTCCATGTAATGCAGATCCCCGCCACCAAGAACTTGATTGGTCAAAACAAATTGCGAAAGAATGGGGAAACACCCTGCTTTGGAGCTCGTCGGCCATCAGGTTTTAGTTTGAATCTAAAATCTGATTTGTGCGACGAGCTAAAAACAAACCATGGCCTCTGTGTTTGAGTGTAATGTCAATTGAGTCAATAAACCGGGGAGTTTTCTCTACAGTTTATGAAAATGTGTGTCTGCCATTGTGAGGGAGAACCTCATAACCACATATTACTGCCAAAATCATGAGCCAAACTGACCTCATGTGCGCACACAACTAATGCATCCAGGCACCCAAATGTGTTCATTTACTGCAATTGTACTGCCTTTCACTCAAGGAAAATCCTTTAATTGAGCCGACTCATATGGTGCAGCAGCACCCTACACTTGGCAGCATCCTCTCACTTGGATATCTTTCCTTCGCAGAGATGGTTTTTCTTTTGGCACTAAGTGGGCGGAGCCAGCCATGTTCGTTGTATCCGTGAATATGATTGGTTACATGTTGCAACAGTCCAAATCAAATCCATTTCATTTGTATAGTCTTCAAATAGTCTGTATAGTCTAGTGTTGCACTGTAGAGGGTTTGCAGGAGTTAAAACATTACTGTGTGTCATGAATAAAAGCAGCATCAGGTACAATGAACAATAGTCTAAGCCTTGAAGATGAGTACTATTTGAGTATCAACTATATCAACAGACCACAAATATGATAAAAATTGCTATTCGGGTAATACTGAGTTACTAAAGCAGTGAGCCAAAATTTAAAGTCTGTATTGAATGAAAGGAATATACATGAATTGCCTCACTGTAGCTAGTGTAAAGTGGTTATTTAGTCTCATGATAAGATGACGATCATCTGATGAAAGTCTAATGATTCTGCACTGTCACTGTATCCTTGTTTCGTTCTACATATAGTAAAAACTAAATAGAAAAATGGCATGGCTACATAAGGAGTTTCTACAGCTATATTTTGGGAATCAGAAAAGGAATCCATTTTCTAATTGTGATAGGTTAGCAACCAATTACATTTAGGGATTCAATGGCCTATCTGACTCTGCCCACTTGCTTCCAAAAAGACAACCACCAGCGTAAACTCAAAATAACCTGTCTGAGGAACCCTACATTGCCAGAGAGAGGGCTTGAATGATCCAATAATTAATATAGCCATGGGTACTACAAGTAACCTGCATTTTTGTTTCACTAAAAGGAAAAATGTGATGGACCGAATGATGTATTCCCTGTGCCACTTAGGGAAGAGATGCCCTGATTGGTCAGAAATGAGCCGGAAGCAGTCTGAAATCTAAATTGGCTCATACAGAAGCAGGCACAGTCAGCTCGTAACAGATATTCTCACAGTGCATTTCATTTGCTGGTAGCTGAAGGATGGCTATGACATTTCTAATAAATTACACTCAAATAGTAGTGGTTAAATCTGCATTTTTTTGCATTTGCATACACATCCCATCCAAACAGAGGTATGCTTGTGTCAATATTACACAGTTGACTGTGCTCGAAAGATAATTGGAGTGCCAAGATCAATTTGATGTGCTCCTGAGATAAATTCTAGCAAATTCTAAAACGGTGTCCCGCCCATCTCTTGAAAATTGAAACTACACCTTTCAGGATGATGGCAGGTTCCTAATCAAAAGGCTGTCTTCTTTCTCCTCAACACAGAGTCTGGCAAGGAGCATCCCGTGGCCCAGCCCGGCATGGTGTGGCGCGTGACCGGCGGATTATTCAACGTCACCAAGGGTGTCGTGGGCGCCGCTGTCGGAGGCGTCGCTTGGGTGGGCGGCAAGAGCCTGGAGATCACAAAGTCTGCTGTGACCACGGTGCCGGCCGTGGGCGTGGGCCTGGTGAAGGGAGGCGTGTCAGCGGTGGCGGGGGGCATGTCCTCCGTGGGCTCAACGGTCGCCAACAAGGTCCCCTTCACGGCCAAAAGGAAAGACAAGGCCGAGTGAAGAGAATTGTGTGGACTTTTTTCAGCATTTCGGTCTATTGCCCGACTCTGAGCCACAAAGGGCTCATCCATGTGGGTGGCCGGTCCTTGGTTTTTCAGTGTTCCAGAACGTTTCTTTCTCTTATGTACAGACCATTGAATTGCATGTGGATACTTTATACGGCTTGCTTATTTTTTAAGTGCGCTTTTGAGTCACGGTCAAAGAGGACCCTGAGTCCTGGACCGAGTCATTGACGGTGACTCAATGACTAGCCGTCGGGGGCTCCAATACTCCAATATACTGTTCTTAAAGGGGAATAAGATAAACAGGTGTAGGCAAGTGTTAAATAACTACAAAATGAATAATTCGACCGTTGACACCTTTATGATCTTGTCAGAAGTACACAATTTTTTTGAGCAAGCGTCTCATAACATCATGACTGATAAGATGTCCAGTCGTATGCCTACTTACTGGAATTATAATTAAAACAACAAAAAAAAACATTTCCTGATCTAATGGCTACCTTTTTTCCTGTCTGCCAGTCCAGGAGTACTTTTCCAGCATTTAGTTAGAATGACAACATTTCAATGCAAACTGTAAGTTATGTATATGCAAATCCATTGCTGATGGACATTTTTGATGTGAGTGTGAATGCTTTACTCGCCCTTTCAATAAAGAATTTGAGATGATGCAACCTACTTTTGTGTTTCCTCCAAGTTTTAGTTTAGTTTCTTATTTGATACTGAAATGCGTGTTGTTCGAAAACCTGATCATTCTGCCATTTAGTTTCTGTACATCAACATCACTAATGTAAAAATTGACAGTGCAACTGATCTAAGTGACATGCCATATGAAGCTTTAATGCTCAACAAGCCAGTTTGTCAATGAGCCTTGTTGAGTAAATGACAAGGCTCAAGGCAATACGTACACATTGCGTAAGACATTATCTATTAGCCCTCAAAGATGTACCATCCTGAATATGCACCGCAAGAGCTGGATTGACAAGGACATTTTAGTCAGCAATTTATGCTGATCCAACTGGGGTTGGAGACTAGGTGAGTGACTGCAATTGACTCCAACCTAAGAATATGGATATACGAAACTTTGATATATCACAAGAAAGAAAACCAGTATTAGTGGTGTATGCTTAGACTTCGTCAAAAAAAACCAACATATGAGATCTGATAAGAGATCTGCTTTTGAACATGCACTGGTCTCAACAAAAGTGTGATAGCAGTGTGATAAAAATTTAGCAGAAGAGAGCAATATTTTGAAACCCACCAGAAAAACATCCCAGCCACTCTGCTCCCTCCCCATGTTTCTCACAGCACGTTTTAATAAATATGACCTACATATACAACATAAT
>JAOPUI010000024.1:16616947-16627285 GCA_027123135.1 Urophycis floridana
AAGGTGAGCGCACCTTTGACCAGAATGTCCAAAATTTCCAATGTTGGGAGAGCGAAAGTAGGAAATAAATCCTCTGGTGTTGTTACCCTGAGGTTCATGAGCTCTTCTCTGGTGAAAGAGCTCTGGGTGCCATCACAAAAGACGGAGTTTAAACACAAAACAAAACAAAACAACACGCACCAACACACCGAGGCGACCATCCGTGGCGCCATCTGCCCTCCACCCCAGACCAACCACATCCACATCCCCGGTGCCCTTCCAATCATACAGCCCTGCACATTTCACTCTCCATGAGCATCAGGTGAGGCGGGCACTCAAATCCATAAACCCCAGGAAAGCTGCTGCTCCGGATGGAGTCCTGGGTAAAGTGCTCCGGGCCTGTGCTGACCAACTGGCTGGTGTCCTGGCTGGAATATTCAACTCATCCTTGTGACTGGCAGTTGTCCCGTCCTGCCTGAAAGCAGCCACCATCATCACAATGGCGAAGAAAACAGCCATCAAAGACCTCAATGACGACAGACCAGTAGCACTGACTTTTGTAGTCATGAAGTGCTTACGAAAGGCTTGTTCTCCACCACCAGAAAGCCCACCTCCCCTAAAACATCGACCCTCATCAGTTTGCATTTAGAGAAAACTGGTCCACAGAGGATGCCATTGCCACTGCCCTCCACACAGCTCTCCAACACCTTGATTTGCCTGGAACCTACATCAGGATGCTGTTTGTCGACTACGGCTCGGCATTCAACACCATCAGCCCTGACATCCTGGTCACGAAACTGGCAGTCCTGGATTTTCCACCTTCCATATGCTCCTGGATTAAGGACTTCCTCACCAACCGGCCACAGGTTGTGAAGCTGGGCTCGCTCTGCTCCTCCACCCTGTCTCTCAGCACTGGCTCCCCTCAGGGATGTGTACTGAGCCCCCTCCTGTATGAATTGAAATGTGTTATTACAGACCCAATTAACTAAAAGGATATCAAAACTAAATTAACAGTATTTGCAAAATCATATTCACTTGGAAAATGCCTAGATTTTGTTATATAAATCTTGTATCTATATAATGTTCAGTATATTTTTTGCAGTAGGGGATACTGTTCTTAATGAAGACCAGATGGAGGGGAAGGCTTGATTTTGAAGACAAAGATGCGCAGATGGGATGCAATCTGGTTGCAAACGCTGACACAGTAACGCAGCAAGTCAAAAAATGAAATTATCTGTTGGACAGGGAGGGGTTGGGTAGTTAAAAACCATACATTTTCAATAGTACAACAGAACTAATGACAAAACAAACAATCAATGAATGCACATTGATGTGGTCAGAATCAGCTTGACAGATCACCAAAATGGTTTCCACTGCTTATGACCTCATGACCTACCCAAAGCCAACTGTCGGAACCTTCAACACATACCATGAGCTACAGTAGGGGAGAACTCTGCCTGCTCTCTGCCTAATGTAATACATGAGGTCATGCTGTTTAGTGTACACTAAAACACAATACGATAAAAGAAAAGCATGGCCTGTACATGCAGGTTGCAGTTGTTGTGCGCCAAATGAAACTTTATTTTTATAAAATTGTGTTTTTATTTTTTGGCTACCTTGGTTCTTATTATACTGTTAACAGGTATAACTCTGCCTGACCGCCTGTACAACAAATGTAAATTGTTTTTTTTTCGGAAAATTACCCTCCAATGCATTTTGAATTAGGATTTTGGGACTCGCCCTAATGCGCTTCCATACGTAACGCAAGCGCGAGTGCAAACCGACACATCCTCGACCGGCTAATCCAGTGTGGGAAGTTTTGCAAAGTGTTTGAGTTAGCTTTGCGAGGCAAGGTTGAGATGGAGGGTTCCACCAACCCAGGTATTTTTCTTGGATTGGTGGACTTGGTGGCACAGTTAGATAAAGTTTTTGATGAGTATGTTGTAAAGGTTGTGAAAGCTCTTGATCCTCTTGTTAATAGTTAATAAACACTTGACTTAATATGCTGCCCTGTCTTCATGTGGTTGCTGGACATATCTTGTGTCTTGTTTAGCTATTTTACATCATACATAAGATTCATGTAAATAATGAATTGTGGAGCTACACCAATTTTGTTTATGCAGTTGCCATCTAGTGGACACAAGAAGGACTCTGTATGAGTTATTCATCCAACAACAAATCGGTACTGTCCATCTTAATGCACCTATTGAATGGGTCACCTTAATCATTATCAGACAAATTGCCCCCCTGAGATTTTCTTAAGGAGCCGCCACTGCTTGAGACATTGAGAGTTGTAGTAATGTAAAATCCAAAATAAAAGTTAATATACTGCAACCAAGTCAAATCTTTTTTTCCTACGTCTCGCTTAAGAAATGCTGTGGCAGTTTCAAACAACAATGTCTCCCCATAATGACAAATCATTTCAAGATTAATAACAAAAAACACACCATTACTACCAATAACATTGCTATGCTCCTATACTTCCGAAATGGAGACGGCCATTGTGAAGTGATGTCACCATGTTGAAGCCCTAACCTTCTGCCGTTTCACTCTAGTCTATAGGAAATTGTGCTAGACTTCATACCCCAGTCAATGTCACCTGGGGTGAGACTTCAACATACTTTTCAAACAATATGGCCACAATTTGCCAGCACATTAAGAATGGAATTTCACTCAAGTGGTTCTGGCCCCACAACTAATTATCCTATCTTAATTAAACTTGGTACTAGGTGTGAAGGATCAACAATTGTGAGCCATATCCAAGTCAACCATAAGGGGGCACTGTGAATGCTATATATTCATATCCATCAAACACATCACCAAAGTTGAGACAAATGTTCCAAAGGACACCAATCAAGCCCAAATAATTTCCCTGTTGAGCACATATAAAAACCACGTCAAAAGTCTCATCTTACAGGTTGATGACGTACACACGTATGAGTTGTCCCCCCAGGGCAATGTGTTGCACCTGTCTGTAAATGGTTAAAAATATATATTTTTAGCTTGCTTTTTAGCCTAAAAAAGTCCAGTTGATTTTATTATCCATGCCCTGTTAAGCTTCTTGGATACATAATATCACAGTGTGTGGCCCATTTCATATACAACATCACCCATGATAACAAACGATAAAAAAATAAAATAAAAAATAAAAAAAATAATCACAAATGCGTCATAGCCATCACACCACTAATCTCCCTACAACGCTTAGCCCAAAATGCCTTAACCTCCTAGGACCCAAGGAAAAAAAAAGTTATGGAGTGATAGAGTATATCGAAAGAGTAATAGGAGAAGCATGTGAACAAAATGTCAAGTATAAAGGACATAAGTCAATGGGCCGGGTCTCAGGAGGTAAAAAGAAACCCCACACATTCTCTGCCCATTCTGGGGTACTGTAGAGCCATGGCGTGCAACATGGCAGCCTCCATGGAAGAGGTCTGGAACCCCATGTAGACATAAAGACCTCAAACTAAGGTAACCGAAATACCATTCTTATTTTCATGCAGATTATACACTAATTAAAGTCTGTTCCGCTATAGACCACACAAATTCTACACACTGAACCCTTAAAACATACAAATCATGTAAAACTGTCGGGCGCATGGCCCCTTCCTGAAATTGAAAGCGTTTTCTACATAGGAAAACAATGGAGTGGCACGTACAGTCCAAAAAGTCTTGTAAACACGTTGATCAGACAACTTGCGGTACTAGGTGAACAAATGAAACCCAAACAGCAACAACTTCGCCCCACAGCCTTTAAGCAATAATATGCAGTTGATTCCGGTAGTCAAAAGCCACAATTAATTATGAATTCATTTTTGAAATTATTATTTTATGTTATAAAGCAGGCACTACTGTTTGGTATTTGTTTTCATATACTGTGGGATGCCAAGCCATCCATGTTGATTACCTGGGAGTCTTAATTAAGTAAAAGAAAGAAAAGCATTTTGATGATGTATCAAACTACCGTACGTTAAATAAATGCTGTATGTTAAATATAAATCATCCATGAGTTCACCCGGAATGCTATATATTCAATAGGTAATTGGTTTTTAGTTTGAATATGCTCTACTGTTAAGGGGGTAACGTTCTGAAACCCAGACAGAATATGCAATAGCAATGCCCACATTTCCTTGCGTGCCACAAGGACTGAATGACACTAATGAAGAATGGCATCCCATTAGCTCGAGAACCAGACAAATCTGCAAGCTCATTTTACTTTGCTCTGGCAACTCTCTTCAGACAGATTTCCAGCAGAGGGGGGCCGGTTTGGGCCAATCACCATCGTTAATCTAATATGAGACAGGTTTCATATGATGACAGAAAAGGGGAGCGGCCTATGGGATCACATTGAGGCATTTTCATAAGCAACCAAGATGGCTGCCACTGATGTGTCACACATTTTGTTGCTCTTATTGGTTGTGGGTTTATCAAGTTGCATCTAGAGGTATTTTTGTCTTCACCCGTTGATAACAGCCCTTGGACCGAGGTTCCAGACCAATATGCATTTGTGAATTGATATGGCGATGTTGGGCGAGCATTCCATGAGTATTTGGCATCATTGTACCCCATCTAGGGTTTGCTTCCAAACTTGTCAGGTTTGTTAGTCATGTACTCTGTTTTTGGATAACTTGTTGACCCTTGTTTGGCCCACCTCATCACATGACTTCCTAAAGCCTTCTGTTTGGTTTCTACTCTCCAATAAACCCAATCAAATACTAAAGCTTATGAGACTTGACAAAGTGATTCACTTCCTTTACTTATAGCCAACATATGCAAATGATGGAGGCTTAATCAAAATACTTTGATATAAGTCATTTGCTATTCATAATTAAGTAGTTAAATAATAGTTTGCCATCTATAATTCAATGCAGTATTTTGTTTTGACCAGTGTTCTCATATTCCCACATGTGGCCCAATGAAGCAGGTGGGGAAGGGCATGAGGGGAACAGTTTGTAATGAGGGTTAGGCATAGAGATGGCAGATTAAGACATTTTTAAAGGGATTTAAATTAAACTAGAGGGGGTCTTTAACAATTGTTTACGAATCAATCATTTAATTTTCTCACCATAATATGACAAGCTAGTAAATTTGGAGTTGGTCATAAGGAAAACCCTAAAGAATCGACAAATCCTTCCAGCTAATCCAACCAGGTCGCTGTTACAAAGTCTGCCTTGCCATAAGGAACAAACAAAAACCCAATTCCCAATGCCAGCAATATCGCCAACAAAAAAAGGACTAATCGTGTGCACCTGATCTCCCACATAATCACATACTTTCCTTCAAGTTGTGGTGGTTAGGGTGTTGTTAAGCTGTTTTTTAGTCAGTCTAAACACTTTTGTCATTCCTGTTAATTGAGAGCTAAATCCATACCAATTTTCTGAAACCAATATTTTTTTCTATTCATGTTAAAATGGACATTCAGAGAGGCAATTAATTTAAGCTGCAATGCAAACATGCATTTAAAATGGCTGTGTAGTTTATCTACTTACCAATGCAATCCATAACACCAGGTACTCATCAATAAAACTGTTGAAATACTGATCAAGAAAAAGTAGGCCTGGTCCAAGGAATGCCAAATCATGGAGGTGCATCTCACTTTTTGTCATATGAGCAACCTATGCACAGAAAAGCACATTAATACAATAAAGAATAGCACAAAATCGTGGCATGGCAGGAAAAGTTATACTTACAACTAATTTATTGGTGATTTTGGCTGCTACAAAGCCAAAGGCCAAAATATAAAGGCAAGGGTGTTTCTCAAAGAGCTGGACAGCAGACTTCTTGTATATCATCATAGCCAGCATTATAACAGAGCCAATATGCAACACTGGAGATAAAACACTGGTTCCCTGGGAAAAGAAAAACATGCTAGTTTAGGCTTGGAATTGAGCCTACAGTCAAAATATCTCAATTCCGATATGACAGTAGGCAAAATAGGGCACATGCATACGCAGGTAAGTATGCATTTGTGATATTGTAAATGCTTTTATCTTGATATTGACTGACGTGATGCCTAAAAGAGGCAACAAATTAAGTATTTAATCTTTTGTATATACATTGTATATAAAATTGTAATTACAATGCGTCACAGTGCTCCTAGTGTACACATAGCAAATCCAAAACTTTATATTCTGTCACAATATCGTGTTGTGAGATATAATATTGATGATATAAACAAACATGTAAAAATGTATGTAAGCGTAAAAACAATTTGAATAATTTTTTCAATTGTTCAACAAGCCTTTAGGCACAATTATCACAATTGGCATGTGCACACACAATACATACAGCAATTGTGGATCCATTTTTGCCCACACCTCCAGTAAATATTACTCTGAAGTAATTGGTACAAGAGAATATAGCCCCTACAAAAGTGCAGATTGCAGGAACCATTTTCACTTGGACATTTAGAACTGGAATCTGTGGGGTAGACAAAATACACAAATAAATGAAACAATTCAATCTTCAAAATTGGTTTTCAGTGTCATCATGAAAGACTTGCAAAAGGACAAAGAATTGTACTTTTCTACAAAGTTACAATGTAAAAAATGACAACCATTTGGGTTTACCCTGGCCTTTAATAAAAATGACAGCGATTTTGGTAGTGTTGCCGGATCTGAATGGGATGAAAATATTTCCAATGCATCCCATAGCATATTTTCAATGTCTGGTACAAAAATCTTTAGCCATATATAGTTTAATACCAAACCGCTTTAACTCCTCAAATAAATATAAATATATTTTTTCAAAATAAGGTTAACAGCAAGAGTTAGGTCACTATATGTTCAATTAAACAAAAATATCCTATTGTGTCGTTTTTCAGCTCCTATTCACTGAAAAGCCTTTAAAGTTGTCTTCGTGTTCCTGTACAAGTTAACTTGTATTTTACTTGCATTCATTACATTTTCTGCATATTGATTTTAACATCTTTTGACAATGTTTACATTGATTTAGACAACATCAATGGTAAATCTTTTCTATTGTTCATTTAAATTCAAATTCTTGCCAAGTTTCCAAAAAAAATCACATATGCTATAAAACCTTATATGCTTCATTTGAAGTTTCAATGTTCGAAAATCAGTGGTCATTCTGACAGGTAGAAAAAGAAAAAGAAGCCCAAATTATGCTGGTGATGCCAACTAATGGAAGGAAGTTTCCAATACAATGAACTGTAAAACACTGCATGCATCGTACACCGACCTGGGCCGGTATTGTTTCCACCATCAGTGGAAAAGTTAAAAGACTAAATTAAAGTTGTATTTGTCAAACAGAAAAGTGTTATTTTGTTGGACCCAAATCACCATAACCACAGAGTAGAGTTCTCATCTGCTTGATTCATTATTCGTTCATGTGAATATAATACTGGTGTTGATCTGGCTCTCAATTAAATGCTTAAAGACAAGCACATAATTATACCACACTTGGCAGCACCCAACTTCTGTAAATCCATGATAATTTAAGCCCCATAGCAAAATTGTAATAGACAAAGCATTGTTAACAAGTGGAAAGTAGAGGAATCCAAGATAAAATTACCAGTGATTGCCATAAAGTAGATCCACCAATGGCAGCCAGCAAATACATGATTATAATAAAGATTTGTACTTCAGTCACATCAATGCTAAGTGGGAGGAGAAAAAAAAAGATGAGTACAAAAATCATCATCAATCAAAATTCATAAAATATATTTACATTTATCCAAAGCGACAAACAAAAAGTACATTTGTCAAAAGAAGGTGAAACATTTCATTGCTAATTATTAATACAGTAAGAAAGTCACCAGAACAAGTCAAGTATTTCAATTGCCAGGTTAATGATATTGGTTATTGATACACATACACACACACACACAAATAGAATATAACAGATACACAAAAAGAAATAAAAATATATATATATATAAAAACTTACATGCCGAACCGCAGGGTGCCTGACACATAGGTCTGCCAGTGTGCACAGTAGAACATGAACATGCCGGCAAAGCAGCAGAAGAACATCCAGTCTGGATTGGTGCCAAGTTGTACAGCTATACTGGTGCCCAGCACTACAAAGACTAAATATGGTAGTGGAAAAAAGATGATCAGATTGTCTGGTAAGCAGAGGCCAACAAATATTCATCTTCCACTTAAACAGAAATAACTAACTTACCTGTGGAGAGAGAATCACAACCATGGTCAAACAGCTCCCCTAGAGGTGAACTGCTATTGGTACGTCTTGCCTGCTTCCCATCAATAGCATCCAATGATTGGTAGATAAAGAGGCCCACCGCACACAGGAGATATGCCCACAAAGGAGCCTAAATAGGAGAGTGAAAAAAAAAAATCAGAATTCTCTGAACTTAAATATTGCATACAATAGTTAAGAGCCATTCAAGTCTTTTTTATAATATGCATTGTTACAGCAGTATTTCACAGTTTGCACAATGGGCAAATTACAAATATGCCGCCCTAAAGGATAACCAAACACTTCTCATGTTTAAAAATGTCCCCAATGAATACATTAAAATTGCTGTTTTGACATGTATCCCCTAGCTCTACAACAGTTAAAAAAGCAGGTAAAACCCCCAAAATAAATCAGTATGGACCATGGAGGTCAAGTGTGGGTGTAACGCAAATAGACTGCATATAATCCTAGTTGAACTGACTTTCAATGGGTGCACAAAAAGATGTTGCCATCTGCTGCGATAGCAACTTGGTAAGCAGTACTGGATTATGGTTGAATAGCATATGTCAGCAGCAGAAACCTAATGTATTTGGATGTGGAACCAGCAAAGGCATTAGCAAAAGCATGTAGCATGTAATGTAGTTACAAAAGCATGTAATGTAGTTTTAAATAATCGGCAGTTGTCAATGCAATGCAAGTTGAGATAGGATAAACACCTTTTAGAATTCAATTTATGCTTTTGTACAGGGTTAAATCTGCAGGAAATACAGTGTTCATCTCACAATGTGTCCAGATGTCCAGAAGTAATGTTGGGAGCATCATGCAAGTAATTTTAGAAGTACTTGGGGACCGATGGGCCTGACCAATACATTGGACAGCCAATATCAATATCTGCCTTCTGCAGATATATGGTTTCAGTCTGGCCGTCTTGGCCAATACTAGTAAAAAGACAATTCCTGTCCAAGTAAATGTCATAGTTTGACCAGCAGAATAGAATAGAAATACTTTATTGATCCCAAGCTGGGAAATTACAGTATGAACAGTACAGAATGCTAATGTAGTCAATTTTTATGTGGGTTATGAGTTGGCTTTGCAGAGGAGGTGGAGCAATTTTACCACGGCTCAAGTGTGCAGACGAGAAGGTACAGCGCGAGTCGACAGTGCAAACTGTTGAATTCACAGTGAGGTCATAACTAGTGAATGTAATAAAATGCTGGAAACGTAATCGACATGTGTATTGCATGAGCATTGTTTTTATAAAAAATAAGCCTAGAAAAGGGTATATCATTTTGCTTAATCTTCATCTGCTACATTAGTTTGGAGCTTGTAAACCAGCTTGCTAGCTGCCAAACATTAGCTATACAAGCAGAACAAACCATGACCCATGGTTTGCCATACAAAATTTCACCCCCAAATAACAACATTCGCACATTACATTGCACAAACATTACACTGTAAAAATCTGTTTTCATCAAAATTATATATGGATGGATTAAAGTATCCTGAAACTGGACATTGAGGGGGTGCAGATTTTATATATTACATTCAAATCATGAAAAGAGCATCAGATCACTTGTCAGTGTACAATGTACTGAACTTTTAGCAACCATATTTGCATTAGAATGGGTTGTGGAAAACAAAGTAAACAGTGTCATTATAGTATCGGGTAGTTAGAAGATAGAAGGTGTTGGTCTGGTCATCATGGAGAGAAGATAATACAAAATTTGAATTTCATGGTGGTTTTCTTTGGATTCCTGTACATGCTGGGCTTGTGATCAGGAAAATATCTTGCATTGAGAATTTGGCAGAAATCTATGTGGAAACCAAAATCATGTTGACAGTGGAAGGACTGGGTGCAGGAATCCAAGAGTTATAGCCTGGGGTAAGAGGGTCTAATAGAAAAGTTACTGATGAAACTTATTTTCCAAATTAATTTCAGGGTCCTGTAAATATAATTACCCACAGTCCAGTTGGTGGCAGTAATGCACCGATAAATTAGGTTAAAAACCGCAAAAAATGTTTTGAAGGGCTCTAGCTGTTGAAGAAATGTCCAAATGGTCCAACAATGTCTGACTTGCCGGGGTATAAAATTAAATATAATCCAGTCAGGCACACTCAGGGGCAGGTGTACCAAATGTTGCCGTTGTAGGTACCAGATCGGCTCGGCTTCCAAATCGGCTCGGGGTCCGTCGTTTACTG
>JAOPUI010000024.1:16666914-16679770 GCA_027123135.1 Urophycis floridana
ACCCTAAACTTGATAAATATTGACCGTCGCTAAAAATGCATCCGAGGGGGTATTTAGCATGACTATTGGTGTAAATTCCCTCAGGGTGAATTTCACTCCGAACCATCGCTTTAAGTTACATTCACTTGTGATTGCCACAGTCAATCTATATTGACCCATATGTGGATCTGTCTTGTTTTGAGATGGTTCCCATCGTAGTGACATCAGCCACCCTGAAGTCTTTGGAGGACACTCTGTCCCCTGTGGAGCTCAGCCCTGCTGTGAACCTTGAGCCCACTCTTGTTAATCCAACGCTCTGTCTCAACGTGGTTCATCAGGTCAGTCAAGTGTGTGTGCGCGTGTATGGCATGCGTGTGTACATGTGTGTGAGTGTGCGTGTGCATATGATGAAATGTGCTTTCAAAATTCTGTGTTTGTCAACCAGGTTACCATGGTTGTGAAGTACAACCCTGCGGGTGAAATAGTGAACGTTTCCGCAAATCTAGTCCTGGGGCCTGTCCGGGGAACTGCACTGTCATTGGAGCAGGAGTTTGGAATTACATTTGTCCAGGTGCTGTACTGAATCTTTGAAGCCCAATTGATTTAACTAAAAAAAGTATCAATGGGATTGGCTATGCATGCTGTGTTAATCCCACTAACAACTCTTTTATGCAATGGCATATCTTCAGGCCAAAAGCACATGGCTGTGTTGGGACAGATGTGAAATACTTCACGACCAGTGTGCTTCGGGCTTTACAATGCATTGGCTCATGAGAGCAATGTTAGCTTTTTTCATGCATCAGCGCTGATCGCATAGCAGGAAGTCCAATTTTGGAACATTAAATCACGTAAATGTACCCACCCTTTAGGAAGAAAGCGGCACAGAGAGAACAGTTAAACGCAGTGGGAATCCTGGTTATGTGACCGGGCTGCCAGTAATATCTGGGACAAGAACAGCAGAATATCCTTTACTTGTGTCCAGGTCCACAGGCCGGTACTTCTTTATCACTACAAGTATATTAGAAGTGTGGATTCAGACCTTTTTCTCAGTTTTTTTGTTAATCTGATAATCACAAAGCAATACACATTTTACAATTTTGCCCATAGATTAAATATATTTTTAAATTGAGGTTCTCATTCATTTACAAACAGTATCCCACAATGAGGTGTGTGTGTGTTTGCATGTGTATATATATTATTTGATTAAATAACATTTTAAATGTAATTATAGTATATCATTCATAGAGTAACTTGTCCTAAAATATCATTGGAAAAGCCTTAACACATCTCCCCACAGGGATTGTTCAGACCACCAGTCCCATAGGAACACTGTCCATACTTCAAAGTGGCAGTAACCAGGACTGTCTCCGCGGACCACAACAGCGTTCCCCTGTGTTGTTTGGCCAAGGCATGGTGTCTGGCTGCACCTTAAAGTATGGGGGCATCCCACTTCATGTGTTGTTCTCAAGCACTAATAGGAAAAACATGGGATGGATGGATGGGATGGATTGACTTTCCTATGTCTCGTCTCTCTAGTTTGGAGGAGGGCGCCAACTGTTCACTGGTTTCTAATGTGCTTCTGGAGGTGCTGAGAGGCTCGGACAGGATGCAGTATGTGGCTGCTTTTGGAACACCCACTTTGGATAATTCACTTGACTGGGTGCCCCTGGAAACCATCCTTATGTCTAGGGTGAGACAGTTTCCAGAAAGTTCTTTGAAAAATATGTAACGAGTAAATTATGTTGTAGATTCCCCAAAAATAGCTAAGTGCTTAAACAATCAACAGTGGTTTGATTTCAGTTCACATTTGCCACGATCATCCATGTATTGTCAAAGCCTGTGATTAGTCACTCTTTACCTGCATGTATATTGGAATATAAGTAAAATATGTATTATGATGAGAAATTATTATAGTCATAATATAAAAAAAATATCTGATAAATACACATTCATGTAATAAAAACAAGTTAACCTACATATATCTATATCTATTCTAAATGATTAGACAACAGGATCCAAACACATAAAATATCCCACAGAAGGGATGTATCCACACACACCGAATATCTTATCTTAGAATATGTACAAAATTATGTTAGGCATGAGGCCTAATGCACACCTTGATAACCCCTAAATAAGATGGTCAATTACGGACTTCTGTTGAGTTACTTTTCATTGAAAAGCGTTGTGCATTGTCTTAAAAACAAGAAAAATAACAACTATCGACCCTTAACTAGAACGACATTTACTGAACTAACTAAAAGTGTTCCTTGTCAAAGAGTGTCTGCTGCCTAATGAGTTTTTAATGTGTCTGTTCAGGGAACTCAGGGCTGCACCATGCCACTGTCGCATCACTTAGAAATTAAATGGACAAAATATGGATCCCTGGAAAACCCTCAAGCCCAAATTGTGAGCATCAAAGAGCTGATACACACCAACTCCAGCAACATGGTAAGAATGTGTTTACTTTTATTTGGATGTAGGAAACCTCTGCTTCCAACAAACTAAATAAAACGAGCCACGTAGGAAAACATTCATCTTTGATGTCCAGGGACATTTTAAATGTAATAAACAAAGCAATACCATATTTTGCAGAGACAGAAGGTCTCCTTTCCACCCTGGCAAACATTTACTCTCTCAGGCTACTACCCAATGCAACCAATCAGGACAGCAAGAACAGTGAATGAGACCTTCTGCTGAATCAATAGAGATCACCCATATTACGCTTTGAATATGGAAAATATATATATATTTTTTTTTATTGTATTTGGGAGACAAACTCACGTCCTGTACAATACTTGATGTGGCAAGATCCTGGGGTTGCAAGTTAACAGGAACCAATTACCTCTAACTTGTGTGTTCAATCCCCAGGCCTTGCTCTTTGGCGGAAGCACTTCTGTCATCGTCACAAGCTCAGTGAGCTTTGTACCCGTTTCTGCCCCGTCTGAGCCCGGCTTCCAAGCTCCACCTACCATTGACGCCAAACTACCTTTTGAATTTTTCTTTCCTTTCACGTGATACAAAAGGTTTGGTAAAGTCCAACAGCGTAGGAGGTGTCTCAATAGGAAAACTTTTACATTGTTGTATCTGTCACAAGATACCAGTTGAGCTATATTGATTGACGGTGAAAAGAAAATATAGAAATGGTGATAATACATTTGAAAATGAACGACCGCTTCATAAATGTCACAATGCTACGGTTGAAATTCTATGCCATGCTGTCTCAGAAGGGCACAGAGTCTATTGTTCTCTTGCTCCTGGGGAAAAAAGTGAGAGAAGTGGATTTTAGTATTATTGAACAGTTAAAATGCTATTTTCATACTTGTTGCAAATCTGTTCAAAAGGACAAACCATCTTGTCACTGCGTTCTTGCAGCTCGGTAGCCCTTAGGACAAGATGATCGTAACTCTCCTTAAGTTTATGAAGTCTATGGTCGGCACGTGTCTTCATGGAGACAAGGATTCCTGGAAAAGAACACCACACGTTAAATGTGAGGATTGTTGTACGAAGACATATCGTGTAGGTCTGATGTTATTGTCATTTTTTTCTTGTATTTATTATTTATTTGTCCTGTATGAAATGTGTATATATGGCTAAATGTTTGATACGGCCTGAGTTATTTTTGTAATCTACAGGACAATAAATCTGAAACTATTGTATCCTGTTATCTATTACTTTTTTTTCACAAAGTGACACTTACCGTTAATAATCCTTGCCACCCGCCAGAGGCGCAGTAAAATGAGGAAGCCCACACCGTCAAAAACATCCTCGTTCGATATGAACACGACATCCAAGACAAAAGACACCACCACCACTATGCCGTCAAACACCTCAAACTTGTGCTGGAAAAACTCCAGCCGGTAAGCGTAAAGCTTGCCAGCCAGCTCCACCATGAAGAACGTCAGAAGAGCCAAGCTCAGGTAATGGAACACCTGGGAAGAAAGAACTGTGTGAGTCATGCCAAGGTCAAAGATATCGTCTAATAAGTGCAAGTAACTTTATTGTCAAGTATGCTACATGGCAGGCATATAGCACAGATGAAATTGCAGTCCTCTCAGACCTACGGTCCAAAATGAACAATCAGACAAACAAACAGTGTACAGACAACACAAAAATACAAGTACAAAATACAAAATACAAAAGTGATAATAAATAGACATTTACTTGATGATTGCACCAACAGGGTGATCTGTACCCAGAACTGCACACTAGCATTCACTTTGGGCCATCTTACCTCAGGCGCAACATGACCATGTTCCACTTTTATGATAGCCAGATCTATCAGCACCTCACCCAAAACAAAGATGGCATCCAAGACTACCAGACACACAACCACCACCTGAAGAAAAAAATAGATGAAGCAATTATTACTCACGGAGCGTGTACAAAGATTTGCAATGTATCTCTCCTGCCATTGGCAGTTAATTAAACACACAAAGCCACAAAAAAACATGATGATGCACCAAGCTTTTTCACACCTTTTCTTGTGATGGAAAATCAATATTTGGCTCGTTTTGACACTTTTTCAGCTGCCTGGTAAATGACACGTTTTCCCTTTTAAACTCTGGACACAGAGGAATCCATGTGTTTGGTTTGAGTGAAACTGATTGACACTCAACGTTGATGTTAGTTAAAGGTTATGGCATAACTGATGAAGACTGGCAATTATCTTCTTTGCACAATCACTAAACCATAGAACCAGAACACAACTAGAACCCTAAGTTAGTAATCAAACCTACTTGTGCAATTTTAATATCAAAACAAATTGGTCATCTGTTCTTGGGTGACCATTTACATTTAGCAGATGCTTTTGTCCAAAGCGACTTACAATCAGTACATTTGTCATACAGCTGTGGAGTTCAGTGACCAATGGGCCTATATATAATCAAGGTCCGTTAATAAGGTCCCTTGTCTTTCAATTTTCAAGGCAGCATGACTTGACATACCAGGCAGCCACACATTAATTTGCATGCAATGTCAAATTGTTGTTACACATTCAAACAAAAGTATGAATGCCAATACCTGAAATCGACTAGAACTGTAGAGCCTCTGTAGGGAATCCCTGAAGTTCAGGCTAGTTGGTTGCTGCTCTGGTTCCTCACTGGGCTCGACCAGTTCTTCCCATGCCCCTGTGCTGGTTTTCTCATCACCCACAGCAGTGAAGTGCCTCAGGTACCGAGACATGGCCCAACGCTTTGATGAGGAGTTGGGTGAATCCCACCTTCTCTTAAAAAAACCCACAATGGATACATTTTGGTTTAGTTTAATAATTACCGCCCTAACTGATGAAAGGATGCAGGATCTGCATTTCTTTATTTCAACTCTAGGTTACACGCATATATGCACATGGTCTGTTTTCAGAAATAAACAAATGTATCACACGTTAAGTGCACAACAACAAGTGTACAGTCCACAATTGTACAGTTTGTTTAGTTTAACATCAGCTGATGTGATCGGTATTAGGCCTACATTTTTGCTATGTGACGCATCATCGTGGCCGTGGCACTGACACGCACATTCCTGACGGACGCGTTAACGTGCGACAAATACGATGATTGTTTACGCAGTCATTTATCATAGATAAACATTATTTAATATTACATATTTACACTTGCAATGTTGCAAAGTTCCTATTTGAATATGTCCAATTGTGAACAAACATTATCATAAAAAATAGAATATTATAAATTGGTCTACTTACTTAATAATATGAATAAAACGGAGGCGGTTTGGCTTGAGTTGTTGCGCTGCAGTTCTGAGAGTATTTAAGCTGATTTGACAATATCATTACTTCTCCTTTCACATGTTGAAACTGACATGTTGAAAAATGTATTTCTGTACGTCTGTTTTTTTTTTTTTTTAATAAATTTGTCAACACATTTGTTGCAGCATTTTGAGAGCAGTCTGCAACAGCCTATCAATCACATGACAGTCCTATAAGTTACACATTTTTTTGGAATCAAGTAGACGATTCACGGCAGTGGATGCAATGATTCAAGGTTGCGTGGGTAAAGACATATAGGCCATCATATTAAACCCCTCTTTTCGATTCCAACTGTGTATATTACTGTTATGTGAACTCGTGATAATATGCCCTAGTGCAAATACACTTTTGCAAATTCAGCACTTCAACACTATTTTGCAGTATCATACATTGAATGCATTGACGTATTTATTAGCTGGGGCACAGGATTACGATTTAAACTCCATGCAAGTTACCTTATTTTTCTTTCACTTTTTATTAAGTCCACACAATCCGTTTGTTAAGTTCGTCTAACTCCTCCTCTGCTTCCAGGCGATTTCCTACGGAAGTTAGCCTTCCAAATTTCCACATTTTCCTGTTTTCTCGCTCTTCTAACAACAATCGATTTCAATGCCGAAAAAGAAATGTATGGCCTAACATGACCAAGTTATTGACAAAATACATTTTTGCATTTGCATGTAGATCTTATGCGTAATTTTCAAGGAAGCAACATTTGAGCCAAATGTGAACCCGCACTCGTTCCATGCCACGCGTTTCATCATGTGGCTAAAAGTTTCACCCAGGAGGTCCCATCTGCTCATAGACAATTGTAATATAGAACCTGTAACGTCTGATCTAAAGTAAGATTAGACGCACACAAATACACAACATATTGGTAATGGCTTTTATTATTTTTCCTACATGTATATATCCATATGCTGTATATTCTCCAGTCCAGAATGCACAATTGTCTTATTTTGTAACAGTGTACATTTAAATTTAAGTTGTGCTGCTTTCACGTAGAATCAATCAGACGATGACGGTAGGGGGTAATCTAGTCCATCTAGCATCTCGCCCAATGGTTTCTCCGTGAGTGATGAGGCTACTTATTGTAAATAAAGTTGTAAAATACTGGTTGTAAGTTACCTCGCGGAGGACTGCACAATTTTGAATTGATTAAACTTTAGACGGCAATGCCGTTACCGGTATTATGTGTCGGCATCACCTAATATTATCGTCCTGCTCTCTTCCATTAAATTGAAATCCAGTCTGTTTTCCTACTCAGCGTCAGTGAAAATGGCTGCTACCTGCGACGCCCGGGAGGCGGCACTAGAGTCTGGTAGGTGGGAAGCCTCGTAAACACCGAACAGAAACAGAAGAAGAAGAAGAAGAAGAAGAAGAGGAAGAAGGACCATTTGACGTTGTTGTTGTCATCTTGCGTCAATACCCTTTCTGAAGTGTAGCTTTAGCTATGTATGAAATGTTGATTTGAAAATAAAGTCAGGTTTACAGAAGTTAGCGGATGCACAAACGAAGCGGTTGTTATGGCGGTTGAAAGTGTAGATTTTATGAAACACCAGCGTAGAGTGACTGCTGCTTGGGGTTTGCCCTCCGGTAGCACAATGCCATGATAGCGGTTGCATTTTTGTGAGCTTTAGTTTGATTATCCTCAACGTATTTAATGTAGTTTTTGGGCGACGTGTTTAGTACCCAGTTGGTTTACGCGCTTAGAACAATGTCTACTGTCCACAAACTGCACCTAAAACAATAACTGAAAGGACAACATTATGGGTGCAACAATGAGTGAGCCGTGCATCTACGACAAGCTGTCAGAAAGTATTGACATCCTCCGACAGTCCGGTTACCGCTACGGCATGTCTGAGAGGGAGATTGAGAAGTTCATCAAGCAGGTCCTGGAGACCAATGAGCCAAGGAGAGACCCTCACCAATTCCCTGTTCTGCGAGCAACCTTGAAGGTTTGCTTAATGTTGTTGTTCAAGAAAGTGTGTTGGTAGGCTAATCGACACCGATTGACAAAATGACACTTTATCAAAGATACAGACCAGTCACGTTAGTATATCAACAGCATCCACTCTTATTGAGTTTATTAATAAAACCATTAGGACCTTGTGGATCATTGCCATCAGCTGTAGCTCATTTAGGCCTATGTCGTTTTGTACGACATAGCTCATGTTTTTGGATTCTAGAATAGCTGCTGAAATGCACTGGGCATGACGAACCAGCTGGTACATTTTTGTGATGATACTTCTGCAGTGTATAATTAATGAGCCTGTACATGCTTCTAAATCCCACTTTATATTCCTCTGTCCTCCAGTTTATTATGGCTGTGGGGTTTTTGCTACTAGTGGTGTTGGCCTTCACCTACCCCCAGAGTGATCCTCAGCTTGGTCTGGCTTCCTTGGGTTGCCACAACTGGTCGTCACCACTCAGTCATGTCCGCTTGTTGTCTCTGCCCATTGCCAAGAAGTACAACCTACAAGGTCTGCACATCTTTTGAAATTTGCCCATTAGATAGACATGTGATGTACTGTTATCAAGTGTAGCAGGCATGTGTGTACCTTGAGTCCAATAAAGGCAGCAAGAAGCTCTTTGAATGTAGTTAAAAACAACATACCCTTTTTAAAACATAGAAAAAAAAGTTAGACACAAAGTGAATATAGGTTTGTGCTAGCAACATTTAATACATTTCAAGTAGGAGCTAATCGGCCTTGGTGGGTCCGTGTGTCTTCATCTTGCATTGCAGGTTTCCATGAGTGGTGGAGTGCAGGGACACTGCGACAGAACCTAGTGAACTGCTCCGCCTGCTCAGAAATCTCCTCTGTGCTGGAGGTCCCAGAGGCCCTCAAGGAAACAGTAGCATTACGCAGGGGACCACAGCTTGTCCTTCTCAAAGTGAGAGAAGAACCACAACAATCACGTTTAGCTTCATTTCCATTTTGAGAGCACATATACAATTTATTGGAAATGGTATTATGTATTATTGCATTTTAGGTTTGTAGTGCTGGTCATTTAAAGATAGGGTAGGCAATTTATTTTAGAAGTATTTTTATGTCATCCAGACAGTATTTAATACATCAAATGACTGTAATAGGCCTATCCAATTCATTAATTTGGCCAGAATGAAATGAAATTGTATGGCCTCCCTGTTTGTGTACTTGGAGTAATGGGAGTCTTCCACAAGACTTGACAGACCTATTGCTGAAGCTGGTGAGCTGGTCACGTGTTATGTGGGAGTGGCTTTGGAGGGCAGCCTGAAGGGAGGGTTGGGAATTTTTCAGGTGGATACTTTCAAAATCTATATGACTCTGATTTCTCAAAGTTGCCTACCCCACCTTTAATGTTTGAAGAACCAAACCCATTAACTCAACAGCTACTGTCCCTCTTGCTGGTCCTCCCAGGGCGGCTCATCTCTGTGCCTGCAGCGTGAGCAGCTGGAGGAGCTCTACTCTGCCCATTCAGACTCCATGTCCATTCTGCTGGAGGAAGATGGCTCTCACACCACCGGTAGCCAGGGCTTCCCTCAGGGGCCGGCCAACTTCACCCTGCTCTGGTCTGTTGTCGTCTCACTGTCTCTCCATGTTCACAGCATTTCAATAACACTGTTTCTTTCCAATATGACAGTGATCTGAGAATTGTGCCTGTCAATGCCATGACGAATAGTGACAAATTGTAAGATGTTTTAATATTTGCATTATTATGTAATGGTAAGAAAATGTTATTTAATATATATTTTATGTTTCTGTATGTTTTTTGTTGCCATTGTAAGGTGTCTGACTGTCTGTCTGTCTCTGTATAAATAATGAGTATTATTATTAGTGTGCTGTAGGTAAGATTAAAGAGCTAGGGTTAGCCATTGCCATCTGTCAACCATTAGTGAGTGAAATGCATGTCAAATGCAATGTTAAATATTTTCTGTTGTTGACTGCTTGCCTCTGTATGAGCCAAATTAGATGTTAGACCTATTCTGACCAATCGAGGTATCTCATCCCTGATGGGTATCAAAGAGGGATTTTATATTTTCAAAATGTTGCTCTTTTCTGCTCTCTCTCTTCACCTCATGCAAATCTTATCTACAACACCTTTTTTAGTGTAAGACTGTAATCATATGTATGTATGTATGTATGTATGTATGTATGTATGTATTATTTGCTGATCACTAATAAATGGCTTGTTTCCCCGGCTAACTTTGAAGGAGGTTCAGCTATGCCACCAGGGAGAAGGTTCTGCGGTGGTTATTTCCCAAGGCAGAGCTCTGCCCCCTGCTGGACAGTGCAGGCACTACTCTCCAGCGCTGTCTTGTCAGCCACAGCCCACAATCTCAAAGCAGGGTGAGCTTTTAAGCTTTTGAACTTTTGAAAGGAAAAATAAAATAGTTAATGTGATCATTATGGCATAACACTGCGGGATATGCTTTGTTAGGAAACACCATTTCCCTACATGCTGTTTCCTAACACAGTTTAGCCTTCTAATATACAAAGGTTTATTTTACTCAATATTAATCTATGAGCAAAGGAAGTCCTTGTCAATAAAATAGAGACCTCATACTGTAGTAGAGTATAACAAGACTTGCATATCAATACTTTAACATCAATGTGTTGGTAGATTACAGTGTAAAGTATAGTTCTCTGACTCCTTGTCGTAGCCCACATAGGCCACCTTGCTTACATACACTGCTCCAAAATGGAACACTGAGAAATCCATGGAGTAGAGGATGAAGAAAGAAGGATTAGCTAAAGAGATTACCCGCAGAGTCTATGAAGAAACCTTTGAGTTGGTGCAACCATAGATTTACCATTTAACATGGTATAAAACTTGCACGAGCAGGCATACTAGATGCAGATGGCAGACCTCTGTGACTAGTGGCGATTCTGTTAATTCGCATCCCGTCATTCCCTGCTTCTTTCAACTGTGTGACGCCACCCAAGTGATACTGAAAGCCTACCCGTATGTTGTAGGGAATCGGAGTGCTGGGATGGCTTGTCGTCGGAGAGGGACTGCCGTCGGTACGCGTGCTTCCTGTGCACCGCTGTAGAAAACACTGCAGCTCTTTCAATGTCTGGCTCCAACCTGGGAACATCGGTAAGTCAAGTTAACTCTTACAGCAAAAGCTATAACAGTTAGTTTTTACGACTGAGTTGGGAGTTGCGTGTGGTTCTTCTAGCCATTGCTATGCTATACTTTTGACTTGCTATGTTGTCGTTTGCTATTGCTAAGCCATCTTAAACAGTATCATTACACGATAATTCAACCTCACGCATGACAACAAACACAATTCATTTGTGTTCATTTGTCGTGGTTTGCATAGTTTGGTCATTTTAGCTGCCTATAATGAATACTGGCCACAGGTGACAGGATTTGTGTGGTTTCGAATGGGCCCATTATAAAACCTGCTGTCCATATTACATCTCTGAAGTGACTCTCTCACCTCTCTCCTGTGTAGTTTATGCTGATCCCCGTTACTGGCAGATGGAGCTCTTTCCAGGGAGAGGCCAAAACATTGTCTGTGATGGCTCTGCTTTCTAAGATGTACGCTATGGGGAGCATCTTACCAGCCATTTGAATTCAGTACTGAATGTCTCTCAACAATCCCTTTCTTCAAACTTTGATGTTATCTTTTTGACATTCACTTGGTCACAAGTACTTCACTTTACTGTTCCCAAAAGTCATGTTGAAAGAAAGACCAATATATTTTCAACATGTGATTGTTAATAACTGTGAATAAGAATTTTAATACATGACATTGACCGAGCACAGAAATGGCACATGTTTGTTTTAATGGTTTGATGGGGAAATATAGTACAGTGAGAATCAGTATGTTTTAACACAGAACAAATTTTAGTCCAGGACATGCAATGCGAGCTAGCCTTGAAGAGTGAAATTTACTGACCGTCCAATTGTTAATAGTGGTGGTTGGGTACACGATCTGCAATTCCTCAGATGTAGAAATATAGCACAGGACAAAGTATCAACTTAAGGATGTTAGGGTTTTTTTTTTTTAAGACACTTTCAACTGTTAAAATACGGTGAGATAGTTTCTGGTGCGTGCTAGATTTGTTCCCACACCCATCCAACCTTTCCAACTGACTTGAGCGAACAAGAGACAAGTGGATTGGGGCCTGTTAGAGGGAGCCCCCTCAATTTGAGACTTTTTTTCTTTTTGTGACCAAGACCACAAGTCTGAAGCGCAGGGATATCCACAGCTATATGAGCTGTGGTCAGTTGTGTCTGTAGTTTAGGAGCTCTGGTCAGTAGCGCTGTCATCTCAACACATAACATTGGGTTGAGCGTAAACACATACATTTGTTTACTACAAAGGATCCTCTCTAATGCAAGTAAACAAGGTCGGTTATCATGGTTATACACAGTTATCCCAAACTCTGTCTACCTCTGTCCTTGCTCTCCCTCACAACAAACTGACATTGACAAACTCAAATCTTAAAGCTCCTGGTCCTCATGACATAGCCAACTCAGCTTGTGAGGGCTTCCTACCAGCTCTGAGTTTTTTGATGAAAACTGCCTCCTGAACTGCAATTTACTGCAATAGCCCACTACACACTGATCAGCCCATTCTTAGCTTATCTCATTATATACAGCACATTTTAACATACTTGACCGGGATCAAATATGTTGCACTATGAAATGGCTATCCAAACAAAGTTTGTAAGTGTGAGCGTGTGCAAATGAAACCAGTTGTTTGTCCATTAAATACATGTGTTTCTTTAATTAGATGTTGCACTGGTGTATCAGATAAATAGATTGTCAATGATGTCAACTTGATATTTTGCTAAGCCAAGCCAATCTGTCAGCATTAATGTCAATATAATTTAAATAAATGATATTACCAATATAGAATAAAAATCGATAAAAAAATAAATGTGTTGATTGACTTTCACTGTCACTGTACAGAGCTACATTCTCCTTAATTGTGTTCACAATGCATTGTATTTCTCAGTATTGAGTGAATACCCTCCCAATAGAACCAGGTCTACATGAGGACTTCAGCCTCCTGCTCTACAGGGGTCAGACCAGGGCCGGCCCGAGGCATAAGTGAACTAAGCGGCCGCTTGGGGCCCCTTGGCCACCAGGGGCCCCCCCCACAAAAAAAACATTTTT
>JAOPUI010000024.1:16685354-16696051 GCA_027123135.1 Urophycis floridana
ACCAGAATACAGGAAATCACATCTACTAAATTCACATTCTGGTGACTCCACAGTGGTGGGACAGGGGCCCCAAAAGGTTTGAATCAAATTCTGCTTGCCTTAGGGCCCCCAAAAGGCTAGGGCCGGCCCTGGGTCAGACCAACCCCTGTAAAGTACTATTTGAGTTGCACTTTCCTCAAATGGAACAAGGCTATTTGGATTGCTTTCACTCCCCATTGTTAGGTAAGTCTGAACTACCAGGTTTAGCACAGCCACATATGTCATGTGCTTTCACTCATCACTTGGTCGTTTTTTGATTGCACCTGGCTCGTCTGTTGCTTCTTTCAACATGATTAGACCATTCATCCCGACGTACATGCTCACTTATCTAAGCCCACGTATCTTATTATGTTCTTTAACCAACAGAGGGCGATAGTTTCCTGTTTATATGTCGGGTTCGAACCGTTTACACCACCATCATGTTCTTTCAGTGTAATTTGGTATGCTCCGGATCACGTGCCCCTCAGGACTTGTAAGTGCATTGTAGGAGTGACACATCACACGCCAAGCCCTGACAAATCCCACAGTAGAAGGCAGAAAGAGAAGGCTCTACAGCACGACGCTACTGCTGAGTCTTGGCTCTGCTGCTAGAATACGGAGCTTGGTTTATTTACTTGCCCCTCAGGAACTCTATCTACAGGGTATTTCTTGGCTCTGTTTCTTAATGTTGAATTAAGCAAATGTTTATTCAAGAGGGGAAGCAACACACTGTGTTTGTTTGCCGGCTTTGTTGGTGTTTTCCGTGTCTTTAAAGAGTCAACAACAGCTAGACAGAATTGTTCCTGGTCTTGGCTGTGCAACCAGTACATCCAACATGGGTCCATCAATCCCCAGCTGGGACGTGATCCGGTTCAGTTCTCCCTTCTGTCCCATTGAATGAACTGGCAACCGATAAAACGTATGCCAATAGCTCTGTAGCTGGCAATCAAAGTGAACGCTTTGACCCTCAACCATCCGGTCATGATAATCGCCTCGACACCAACTGTGGACCGAATCATCATCTATCATTTCAGATGAGCAAGTAGGACCTACAACTTCTAGTAGGCCTATTTGTCGAGATTCCTAATTTTTGGTGTAGAAAAAAATATAGACTAGGTCAACTCTAGAACTATTAAATGAGTATAATTTGTTAGAAATTACCCCCCACCTATTAATGCTTAAATGTGAGAATATCTCTTTTGTTTTGACTGTGCCGCCTCTGTAAGTCAACAGACTGCTCCCGGTTCCTTTATAAATAATTTGAGTACCTCTTCACTGATTGGTTCGGGAGGTCCATCTGGCCTGTCCATCACAGGTGCATGGAATGCCTGGGAATGCCACACTTCCCAATGGCGGAGAAAAGTATGGAGGGAGGGAGTTTTGTGTTTAGTTGAAAAACTCGCTGTTTTCTGCTGTATATCTTTACAACACTCACATTTTGAATAATAGTTCAAGTAAATCACTTGCTTATTTTTTGGTCTATATCGTGTTCGACAAATATTTATCTGTTCAGTACATTATTTTTGTATTCTATTTGAAATTATTAACAATGTGCCTCAAGCAAAATGTCACTTCTTCTCCCACAAATCAAATAATAAAGTTGTAGGCCTATACATTTCCAAAAACAATCCCACAATTACCATAGATTAATAAAAATATTATTTATAGAAACTGTATCGGTTGCCATTGGTTATGTTTGTTTGTAATTGCTTTTAACGATTCATTGTTTTTTCTCTCTATTATTTTGTATCACTTCACCTCACTTAACAAATGCCTATCTTCATGCTTAATAACAATACATTTGGAATATGGTTTTGGTTCAAATGTTTCTCACACTGACTTTTTCTATACAACGTGTATAAAATTAATAATAAATCTGAACTTAGAAAGATGAACTTATTTTTCATCAACCGCAAAACCCCACAAGGTAGCATTGTGTAGCATTCCCCACCGTTGTCAAGTCAACCATAAGGACTCCTTTTTGTCCTATTATTTCGTAGGGAGGCCAGCCAAGGGGGTTGTTTTGATAACTAGCATGGGCTGAAGTTGTAATAATGGAGCGGGAGTCTATAGCTCCACTTTTTGTTCAGTGAGAACAGCTTCCAAATGGGCAGAATCGGCCAATGTTCACGCGGGCTCATCGGAGTGGGGTGTTGTGTCACGCACACAGTGTGTGAGTCTCACAGTAGTACTGGGGCCTCCATGTTGATACCTCCTGTCATGGAACGAAGACCCCATTCACCATTCCTACACCCTTACCAGACAGCCCAACTTCTTCCATTGCTCTCTACAGGGATTGTATCTTAGCAACGCTCTTGGGTGGACAGCCATTGATATGCAAAGAGAGTCCTGAGGGAGGGGACATGGGAACAATGCAAACCTTATTGCAGTCTGGATTTTCCTTCTTTGGCTTGAAGAAGACTAATCTAAGTAGGAGGGCAAATATTTCTACTCAAAGAACCGCTGTACAACTCATAGGGCAAGAATGGTCATCATACCACCCTACTTGTTGGTATGTTGTTCTTATGTGCGTATGTGAATTCCTTTGTCCAGAAACAATGTATGTGGTGTCATATAGAATTAAAAAAGTTAGTTGCAATCTCTAACAGATATTAAAGACTGTATGTGATATTTTGAGTTATTTTTTTAATGTAAGATTTTATTTTAAAGGTGGCTAGATTAGATATTCATTCATAAAAATGTATACTATCTAGAAGCATAGATTAATTAATTTGGACATATACCATCAGATGTTCTAGGCAAGGCAAGTTTATTTATACAGCACCCTCCAAACACAAGGCCATTCACAGGGCCATGCATACGCAGGAATCACATTTTTAAAATAAGATATGTAAAATACAAGCATAAGAAGGTATCATATTAAACACGTGGCAAATGCAACAGAACAGCATAGTGGATGAGTGGATCTGTCTAATTCTGTGATCTGTAAAATAAAAGCATGGTGGACATTGTTCCATGCCTTACTGGGGCACAAATCCTTTCATGCAGACAACCTTCGGTTCATTCTTCAGTGCTATGGGTACTATAGTGGAGGATGTATTTGTTTATGTCCATTTAATACCATCGCCTGTTTCTTTGTACCCCCTAATGTTTGGTTGTCTCACATCGTCTTTACAGACCTTCAAGGACAGAAAGGCACTGAGCTGTTGGATAAGAACAAACATTTACTAAAGCATCAACTTTAATCTCCTGAACATGTTTTTTTTTTTACGGAAAAAAAGAAAACTTAAAACCATATGGCCCTTTATGTCACCCCTGCTTGGTGAGTTGTGATGTAGGTGATTAAAAACTGAGTCCTAGTTGTGATATCACAAGATGCACTGGAGACCTGGGGAAATAGAAATTGTGAACTAATTTGGTCTTTTTATATGTATGTGATATTTTTAGAGACACAATCAGAGCTCAGCGTTCAGAGGGCAAAGCACAAGCAACTGATCTCAGACACAGAGAACCAATCAACAGCTTGTTTATTATCCAGATATACACTACAGTTAGAAGGAAATCTGAGGAATCAGTGTACGTTTGTCAACTAACGGTTGTCTTATCAAAAAAGAATAATAACAATACAAAAAGAAAACCCTTTGTTTCATTCAACATTTCAAAGGATTCAAATGCTGAGATTGATCACCTTAGTGGATAAAAGTGTGTTTCAGTCAGCCACTCTTCTCCCTCTGAGAAGAGAAAACAATATAAAATACATAATAATAAAAAAAAAAAAAGTCAACCCAATATCACATCCATACATTTTGAATTTAGCGTAAGCATTTTTAAACACAATCTACAAAACGAAAAAAAAAAAAAAAGGAAAATAAAGTTGCATCTATCTGTACGTGATGGGAAGGGAGGCCCTCAACAGGTCGTGACCTTGGCCACAAGGGGAGAGCTCTGCGTCTTCCTTCTGCTGTCGACGTTCGGCGTCCCCGAGACGATTGTCAACAATTCCTTGTCCTTGTTGGAGGACGGCGTGGAGCACAGGGAGGACGGCGCGGGCGAGGAGCCGGCGTACGGGGGCACGGCGGCGGCGGCGGCGGCGGCGGGGGACAGGGGCGGCGTGGGCGTCCTGTCGTTGAGGCACTCGTCGCAGCAGCAGCAACAGCAGTTCACGAAGGCCTGGCCCAGCGAGCCGCACAGACACAGCAGCAGCACCGGGGACAGCGCGCAACGGACAAACAGGAAGAACTGGCCAATCAGATCCAAGAGAGCCTTGGTGCCCAGGGTCATGGGAATGGGGACGTACGCCAGGGTGATGTTGCAGGCATTCTCCGGCAGGTTGCACGCGGCGTACACCGCCGCGAAGGCGGTCACCGCCGAAGCGTGCCTCCGCTCCCTTCTCATGTGCTGTCGAACCTTGGGCGAGGAGGAGGAGGAGGAGCTGGAGCACGGCGTGAGGGAGCGCCCGCCCCCTGCCGCCGTGCTCTTGGCCGGGGGGTGCTGGGCCGCGACGTGGCGGGTCACCAGGGTGCACCCTAAGGTGAAGAGCAACGGCAGGCAGAAGTAGCAGCCAAAGTACCACCACATGCGGGCCTCGTGGTAGGTCAGCACTAGAGAATACACGGTCTCTGGAAGGTCTACGGAGGGTTGCCGGACACAAATATCAACTAGAAACGCGTTGTTTTGCAATTTGGACATCGCGGCGGTGGAGGTCTCCGGTGGCCGGCCGTACAGAGACCCAGATGTTGACGGGCTGCTGTTTTGCGTGGCTGCCGAGCTGGTGATGTGTTCCTGAGTAAGTTGCCAAAGCAACAGCTCGGGCGTGGCGAGGACCATGGAGCCCACCCAGATGACGGAGAGCTTGGACAGAATGGACTGACAGGGCTCCACCTCTGATATCTGGAGCCTCCTGGAGTTTGTCGTGGCATAAAATCGGTCTATGCTCAGGGCACACAAGCTGAAGGTAGCGACACCCAGGGAAGCGACCTAGGAGAGGGCAAAAGATGAGGTTGGGGTGGTTCAGACATAAGAAAGAGGGAAACATTAAGAAGGAACGTATAGGCTGGAAGTGAAGGCCTTTCAAGAAAAACAAACAAAAAAAAAACAATCATACTTTAAACAGACACATTTGCATCAGTAGGCCTATGCACAGGATACTGTTTCAGGACAGTTTCCCATGTCTAAAGTTAGGAAAATTATAACTCTGAATAACGACACAAAAATAAGAAGTAGAAATAATAATTTTAGGCAAAATATTATTTAATATCCTCTAGGCCTATAGACCGATCCGTGATGAACTTTCTAGTTAATAGAGAGGCTACAATGCAGGATCATTTGTCACTGGTGCGTTGGCTTTGATTGACGACAAAAACGTTTCTCTCTGTCGACTGTACACAAAATAAAACAAATATGTTCACCTCCATGTAGGGTACGATGCGACACGAAAGGTTCCCCAAAAGCCGTTTGGTGGTGAGCTCGTTGAACACCACCACAGGTAAGCAGAAAAACAGCACCAGGAAATCCCACAGTGCCAGGCTGGCGAGGATGCTGTTCCACGTCGTTTTCAAATAATAGTTGTGCCACACGGTGCACATCAGGGCGAGGTTCCCCACGATGCCCACCGCGAAGAGGATGAGGGCCAGCAGCATCACGGCATACGCACCGTAAGAGCGCTCGGTGATCGGGTACAAGCGGTTCTGCGTCACCACAGTCTCTCTGCTGGAAGAGTTTCTGGGGTGTTTAGGAGCGCGGTGTGAACTGTGCGGTGTGGTGAAGTAACCGTGGGGGTCGGGCGGTCTAGCCTGCCGGTAATTGTTGAGGACATGTGGCTCACGCTTTTTAAAGATCCCGTCCTTTGCACCCCGGGCGAGTCTTCTCTGGTGGACTTGCTGCGAAAATGAATCGTCTATGGTCTCGTCCGCAAAGCGGCTGGAAGTCAAATAGGATTGTTTTCTTCGTTCATCCCGCGAAGAGTCGCGGCATCCCGCGTCACTGCAGCCGGGCCGGGCACCGAGAAAGTCTGTACAACTGGTAAAAACTACTAGCAAAAGAAAAAAATGTGCCATTGTTGGCTACTTCAGGTGTAACTGTTAACTATTGACTTCTCAGATTTTCCAAATAACCGTTGTCTCAGAATATGAATCTGCTTTCCCAAACAACCTCCGACGCCACACGAATCTTAGGCCATGTCTTGCTCTGACTGTAAACCAATAGACCGGTCCTCTCAATGTAAAAGTTGTGCGCCTGTTCCTCAGAAGTGTCCGTTGTTCTTGGACGCTCTTCTATTTGAAGAGCCATCCATGTGACGCTGGCGCTGGGACTAAAAGCCACGGGTGAGATTCCAGGCGCCCCCTGGTGGAGAGCGCCTGGTAACTAGTTTGATATATGAACCGCCGTATTCTCTTTGCAATGTCTTTCAGTAAAGATGGTAGGCTACATCGTTATAAGGTGTATTTGGAAAAACATACTAAAACATGAGAAACCCCGAACTGCTTCTCAACTCAACAACTCAACTCAACTTCACTTTATTGTCGTTGCACATGGTTTCCGGCAGACACAGAGAATGAGCAGATTATGTATAAATAGAAAATGTATCTGATGTATCTATAAGAAAAATAATAAAACAATACAGAAATAGAAATATAAAACTATAAAACTTCTCCAGGGTTATGGTGTGGGGTGTGATACCTTTTCTGGGTTCCGGGGGGAAACAGTGTTCCTGTGCATCATAACCATATATACAGTCTATGATCATAACTAGTGATGGACGTAACCACAGGTCGTGTGGTATCCTTTGCCTTGAGACGTAACGCCTCATTGCGAGAGGCAACAACTCGTCAACTCGTGCTCTTTTTTGTCGTAAGTGTGACTTTGGGCCAAAGACTGCATGTTGGTGATTTTCGAATACACAACAAGTCTGTAGCCTGACGTCACCAGACCAATTGACAACTGCATATTAGAGAAAATAAATCATGAGCAGAGTAGGGGTAGCAGGGTCGTACTTGGCGAGAAAACGATCGTAAATCTACTATAACAGAGACAAAACCAGAGGGATTATCAACTATATCAGCTGCAAGTAACATTTACTTAAAAATTGAGAGTGCAACATGAAACCGAGTGCAACAAGTGAGCTTTGTTTAAATATCCTCTTGTTTACTTTATGTTCTTGCAACAGCTTTAAATTGACCGCAGGGGGCGCTGTCGGCCTGAGGTTGGTGGTGATAAAGGGGGCACCGCTCGTCTCCTTAACTGATGGTCTTAGTGTGCCAAGACTTCCTAATGTCTGTGATTCCACATAATGTCACAGTCATAGTCATAAAATCATAGTCAGTATCGATACCGCACTCACAATTGGATGAACTAAAAGAGAATTCTGAGTTATAAAGTCACATTTACGGGAACACATTTCTGGATTACGAGTTCTTAATCTCAGTTGTGAGGAACAAAAGGAAGTGAGAGAAAGAGAAGAAAAACGTCCATGTCGTGGGAATAGGCTGGTGCATTACATGATGTAGGCCTAGGTTATTTTTAAAGGCCTTGTATGACTGTTTTTTTTTCTTTTCACAGTTGAAATGTGTTAGTAGCCTACGCCACCACCTGATGGCATTATATTACAAATGTAAAATGTCTATCGCTTCTGCACACGTTTGCATGAACGTTCAAATTAACACAGTTTAACCACAACTAGATAGTGCTTGTTTAAGTTATCCGAAATTCAATACAATTATTATTGATAATAATTGTTATTAATATGATAGGCCTATAACTATATTATTATTGTTTGTAACAAAACATTGAACCAAAAACCACAAATTGGGAATCATTTATTTGATATATTTTTTGTATAAGATGTAGCCTGGTGTTTCAGTTAGTATTCATGGACATGTTCATTAAAGTGAAAGCAATGACAATTTAACTTGACAAATCAAGCATCATTGTTTCCATTTAACCATGTCCATTAAAGTGATTTAAAAATGTAAAGTGAAATAAAAATACACCTTGTCGAATAACATAGAAAACACTGATTGTTCCCAAGAGGGCAGACTATAATTGTACTTGTTTCCCAATGCCTTAGTGTATATGGAAGTGTGTAAGAGCACAGGCCATTGTGCCAAAAGTTACTAGTGGGCCATCCACCAGAATTGATGTAATGGCTGCTTGGACTCTTTCCTCCACATTTTCCGATAAACTCACAAACCTGTCTGTCGAAATGCTTCAATTAAATCACTATTTCCACTGATAATGTAACCAAACTGGCTTTTTGTTTTTGTAGCCAAGGATTTTACAAAAATATAACCGGTTATTCAGTAAGCAGTAAAAAAGGTGCTCCCAGGTGCTGTTTTATCATTTTGCGTGGTTTATTATGTTGCCATGGCTAAATGATACTTCTACCACTCTACAGATACATTGCTGCAGTTGTTAAAATTGGGTTTAACAGTAGTTTATCTTCAAATCACTGTAGCATCAACCAGCAGAGTATCAGATATTAGTTTCACATATGATATTAATTCAGTGGTTCTGTCTCAGAATCACTGCAAGTCATTTCTTTCAATGTTACTGTAGAGACAAATTAGTAGTTTAATAAGAGGATGCATCCTTGTAAATCCAATGCACTTCAGCTTTGCGGGCTTGTTGAATGATCTGCATAGCATAGATGTCTTGATGCTCTCTACCTGTACAGCTGCCAATGAACAGCCTCATGGGAAGATGGAACCGGCCTGGTAGTCTCTGTGAACCTGCAGGTTTGGTCTGTTTTGGCAGTGGGGAGCCCAGATTGGGCCAACGCATCTAGGCTTTGACATGCGGCCCCGAACCAGTCAGGCAGCAATTCATTGGATCATCTTTTTGTTTTGAGCATACATTTGCTAGCACCAGCGATAGCTGCATACCGAAATGTTCATCAAAGTATTGGCTGCAACTCTGTGAAAGGTTTACAGGATCCAATTCCAGCACTGATAACTGCTATTGGGAATTCTAGAATGGCCCAAGCAACTAAAAGTACAGTTAGTTCAGTTGCTAGCAGCTGAACTGGTGATTTATGGATTGGACTAAATGTTCCTATTTCACATATTTAGTAGGAAAGCCTTCCTCTGGGCTATTATCAAAGGTAAAACCTACCTCTAAAACTCAGACCTCTCTGAGCTGTTTCTCAACAATAACATGTTGGAGCGAATGTTAGAGCTCACATCACTTTCATTATTACAACATGCATGGTTTGCCACATTTTGAAACATGTTTGCACATGTTTATTTTGTTTTTTCTACTATTCTGTCATGTTGGGCGATGTAGAGGCGATATGGTGAAAGTGACTACGTTCTCATCAACCACTGTGTTTTTTTTCTATTCAACGGGACACACCGATTAGCAGAGTGGAGGCAAGCTAGCTCAGACCTGTCCACTGCTGTTGCTGCTTCTTATGTGGTTACTTGAGGTGACAACTGGCAATTTGTAGTGGCAAATGGTGTGTTGTTTCTACAACTGTTGCTTTCACAGAAACACAGGGGTCTGTTGTTAAGTCCTCTGGGACGGTCACTGTCCCAGACTCTGCCTCTGTCCATCCATTCAAGCCACAGTCCCTGTTGTGGCTTCAGGATCTGAATCTGGCACGGAGTGGTGTGATGTCTCAGCTGCTACCTGGCTCTTTGTTGATTTGTCTTCTGGATGGCCAAGGTTGAACTCCAGAGGGGCTAGCAGCTCTACAGGGTGCCCGTCTGCAGCCGTCTGCTCCAGGTCACGGGTTCCCAATGTTGCACCTCGTCAGCATCTTCATCACGAGAGACACACACACTGCTTCGTACACTGCAACTTTTGTTATGGGCCTTTATCTACTGAGCCTGATGGAATCAGGATGCTGCCATGGTGGCAAAATCTGTCAGCAAACCTTGATAGACTCGCCAGCCATGATTCACTGAGATGGCCGACCGATCAGCTGCTGAATGATGACCTCAGTTTCCTGGATGCTTATTAAGAGAGATAGAGAAGACCATAAGTGTTGGCCATTGGAGTCAGTCAAGACTTTCTTATTTTCTTATTTTCTTATTCTTACTTTCCAGACATGATCAGATACATACATACAGATACAGATACATTACACATAACTCTATTCCAAAATATTTGTGTAAACAATGTGGCTACATTTGTAGGCGGTGTCAAGGTCTCATTAAACAGATAGTGTCGTACTTGCGTGCAATCACTTTCCTCAAAATACGATAATTTGAAGCCTCAGGTGCTTTAACATATCCCACCTGGCACCTCTGGTGTAGAATTTGCCATGCGTTATCAGGGTCCACACCACAGGGTCATGTGGTCCACATCATCAGCCTTTGCCACATCTATAAAAACAACGTACAGAAGATCCTTGTTTTGTTCCCTGCATTTCATTGCAATTGGTGTATGAAAAATAGGCCTATCATGCCATTTATGCTTCTGCCTTTTTTTTTTAGAAGCTAGCCTGATCAAGCTAGCCTGAGATCTGGAGGACATTAAGGGGGGGACAGCAACGTGACTCGTGTTTACACCTTGCCTGAAACAGCGAGGAGCGAGAGACGCCGTGGCTTGTTTCCATGTCGCCTTGTCAGCTGCCTGGTGATGGTTGTTGCCAAGGGCGTAACTTTGGGTCTACCATTGGGGGGGTTAAACTTGCGGCATATTTATTTATTTAATCATTTTCTTGTGTAAAAGATAACATGCTAATTTGCCGTTCCTGTATTGTGTTACTTTTACTGATT
>JAOPUI010000024.1:16736630-16748005 GCA_027123135.1 Urophycis floridana
TTGTGAAATGAAATTGTAAATGTGCATTGTGCATCAGCAGCTGTAAACATTAGACATTATTGTGCAAATTAAACATTATTGTGCAAACATGGTAAAGTGATACGATGTGTATACGTATGTGTGTATACGATGTGGTGCATTAGACAGCTGAGCCAGCTGTTCTCCCACCTGGGTGATGCAGGCGCCGGTGAAGGCCACGATGACCGCCACCACGTTGACGGTCAGCTGGAACTGGAGGAACTTGGAGATGCTGTCGTAGACGTTGCGGCCCCACATGACGGCCTTCACGATGCTGCTGAAGTTGTCGTCGGTGAGGATGATGTCGGAGGCTTCCTTGGCCACGTCTGTGCCAGCGATGCCCTGAAGGAACACAAGAGAATGGAATAGGATGGTGAAAATAGAGGCAGAGGACGTACAGCAGCGCGCAGCTATTTGGTTTGCATCAATGAGTAACTACGGACGCCGGGTGGAACTGAACATTAGTTTGCCAGGTTCCGGGCCCTGAAACCGTGCGCCATTTAAAAAAAAAAAAAAAATCAGATTCTGATTGGCTCAGGTTGGATTACCCAGCATCATGAGGTCAATCGACATAGAAATGAAGCATGATTTTCAGGCAAATGTCCTAAAAAATCCTAAACATCTTTTGGATTGCTCCACAAACACCATGGGAATTGCAGGGGGGGGGGGGGTTACACGTCGGTGACCATTTGGCCAAGAAAGAGCGGCTGGATGCCAGCCACTGGTACCATTGCAAATCCAACGTCAGCCTTCTTCAGGGCGGGGCCGTCGTTGGTTCCATCGCCAGTCACGGCCACCACCTGTCTGGTTTCTCCCACGGTGCTGTCAATGATGCCTGCGGTACAGAGGAGGGAACGGGGTGAGCAGGACTCATTCTGTGTCCAAAACATGTGAACCGTGTGTTCAATGATGTACATGTTTTTTTTTTTGTTGATAACAAACAAACAAACATCAACACATCACATTGGCATTGTTTACGCACAATAAATATCTAGATTCTAAAACAGTTTGTGCATAGAGATTGTATCTAGATGTTTATACATGTTTTGAATTCCATATAAAGAGCTGAGAGCCTGAGATGAGGGATAACACATTTTGGGCAATATTTCTAATTATGACTGCTAAATGTAATATTTTGTACAATAAACCAAATTTAGGTTTTTATATTGGTCGGGTGAAATACTCCTTTGAAGAAATGACAAAGATCATTATATTTGTACTGAAAGACCCCGACAGTAGCTTCACTAAATAATCGTAGTGCTGAAGAGAACCCTAATAAATTCAAATTTATTAGGGTTGTAATAAAATCTAATAAAGGTTCACAAGATGTTTTGCTGACTGCTGATCAGAAGTGGTCTCATATGGTCATCTTGTTGCCCTTCCCCTCTGAAAATATCAGTTAGATTTTAGAGGAGAGGACCAGTGTTTGTGGTGCAGTACTGACTCACCTTTGACTAATGTGTGTTTGTCTGTTGGTGAAGAGCGGGCCAGCACGCGCAGGCGGGGCCAGACCTTGTCCAGACGTTCTTGTTCCACCTTGTGTTCAGAATAGCAAAGTGTTAGATTACACTGTGAGGGCAAATCATCATCTTGACAATACGTTGACAACAGGATACTACTCACAGTAATGGAGTTACATAGTGGACTAGATACTTCGTCTAGATTAATGGACTACATAAATGGACTGGGACATCTTCTATTGTTGTTGTTGTCCACTTCAATAGGGCTAACATGACGCATTCACTTTTCTACCTGTGGTGATCAGACTCTTCACCATTGCCATTCTCAAATGCAGAGAAGCTATAAAGCCCTTCCATGCCTTGCCTTCGGCAAAAGGGAATCCCTGCTCCTTTCTTCTCCTCCCCACCTCAGGGCAACGTCTAACAGGAAGAACCGGTTCTAGGAGCGGGTTCGACGCTCCAGTGAGAAATCCATTGCCACTCTCGAGGAATACTTTGATGGTGCAGAACAGCAGAGTGAGCGCTGCGCCGCAGCTGATGGGGACATCGATGAATACAGAGCCCCTGTCTCAGCCTACGTCTCCAATGATGATGTTGTCTCGAAAGTCAATTGTTACGGCTTTTCTCAAGCCCCGGGTTAATGACGATGTCCGTGCTGAGCTCAGAACACCGTCCTCTGCAATTAGCTCCAGAGACCCTGGAGCTAAAGACGCATCTTAAAGAAATTTGAAAAATAAACATCACCTACAGGAAGCCACCAGATGCCAAAAGTTTGATGTGGTGTGAACTGTGTCGTATAACTACTACCTGTATAACTAGACTACAAAAAGGAGTAATGGCAGTGAGGGCCCTGCCCAGCGCCTCTCTTCCGGAACAACTCCACACCTTCCACGCACGCTTTGACGCAAGTCACCGCATTCCACGGCGTGGCGAGCCGAAGTCCGTGGTGACTGCACTCCCTCACGACGGCTGGCGTGAGGGGAGCTTTTGAAATGGTCGGCCCACGGGAGTCACCAGGGGCAGATGGTATCCCAGGCAGTTAGCGGGGGGAATTCACCGCTGTACTCAGCCTCTCCCATAACCAGCCAGCAGTCCCCATCTGCTCAAAGACCATTGTCCCTGGAACTCTGCACAACTAAAAAGGGGGGGTAATCATGGAATTGGGCTGGGCAGTAAAAGCTTCCCTTAAAGCATGAGGAGACTCGAGAGGTTTGGCATGTCCGTCAAAACTCAGTCATGTCTCCAGGACCACCACAAGGGGGGGGGGGGGGTGGGCGTGGCCTCTGGCTGCGTCACTGCCTGGTAGGCAGCTGATCGGCCGCAGATCACGAGGCCCTCCAGAGGGTGGTGAAGACAGCACAATGCATCGTTGGTTTCCACCTCCCCTCTGGGTAAGGAATCTACCACACAATGCCTCAGGAAAGCACGGATGAATCCCAATGGACTAAAGTCACCCAAGCTGTGGACTGTGCATGTCTCTGCTGTCTGGTGGAAGAGTATCCGGGCAGGGAACTGCCAGACTCAAACAGGCCGTCAGGATGCTCAACCAGCCATGTCAATCTCAGTGAAATCCAATGCTCACAATTCAATGTGCTTTGTCGACCATACACTTTGTCTATAATAGCTCATACTTCTCCCATGTCAATATTCCCCATCCTTACTTTCTCTTGAACTGCTGCTAATGGCTTTTACTTTTGTGTGCATTTCTGTTATTTCTGCCATTTTCTTTGCGATTGTTTTGCCCTCATTGATGACTCATTTTTTTTTCCTATATAGTTGTTGTCGTGTCCTAAGAATGCAGCATGACCCAGTACCCATGACCCAGTGCAATTGATATATGAAACACTGACTTGGACTGAAATAATTGTCCAACAACCTCACGACCATCATTGTTTACTTGCAACGCAATGAAAGTGGCCATGTAGAAACTTATTGTAGACATTGTCTTAACAGCCTACAGAAGCATTCATTTCAATTGAGACATTAGAAGAACATAAGAGCATTTCATTCACTTTGCAAAATAACATAGGACAGGCATGACTTCAGCCTGGAGACCTTCCTGATCACCGGACCACACATTCTGTTTTGCTACACAGATCCCTCTGGACCTCTAGCCGCCAACATCAATTCCCAGAAATGACAATGCAGTCGGGGCCAATCAGGGACGGTCGTAGCTGATGATGTAACCCAGCCAATGAGGGCCCGTCTTCAAGTGAATGATGAAAAACACAGGCCGCCCCTGGTAGAATAGTAATGGCGTCTAACAGGCCATGAGTGCAGTTATTGCAGAAATAAGACTAAAAAACAACTACTAAACAAAACCAGTGTATGCACATGAGTCTTGGTGGAAAAGACGGTGACGCCATTTTGAACAGCACAGCGTGATGGGGTCACATGTGTGTTACATTGATTGGCTCAAGGATCCTGCCCGTCAAGGCAACATGGAGCCGCCCCCCCCTGAAATCGATGTGGGCGGAGAGAGGTCAGAGCGAGCCGTGCAGTGAAACAGAATGTGAGGGTCACGTTTCAGGATGGTCTCCAGGCTAGGTATGACTGGCCATGATTGAATTGCCGCTGACGAGTGACATACATCGCTTGGTTCAAGGTTGGTTCACGGTGGCATTCTTGATGTATAAGTATTTCACACACGCCTGTGGAGCATCGAGAGCAGCGTATCTCACCTCTCCTCTGTCATTGCGTATCTGCAGGTTGAAGTCCTTGCCTTCCATACACAGGAAGTCCTCCCCGGGCAGCAGGATCCCACACTTGGTTGCTATGGCGCGAGCCGTGTTGATGTTGTCGCCGGTGACCATGCGCACCGTGATGCCAGCACGCTGACACTTGGCGATAGCATCTGGTACCTAGACGATTCAAGACAAAGTGTTCATCAGTGTGCCACACACATCCATCAGGGAATATGTCTGTGAAATGCGTGTTCCAATGCGTGAATAAGCACAAAACAATCATGTTAATGGAACGACCGGACAATTGCCAAGTTCACCTGTTTCCCCTCCTCTTGACAATATTGAAAACACTGCAAGCCACCACATTGTCCTCTGTGTTGTCAACGCTTTAGTGACAAATCCCTAAGGCTAATTCCTCCATGAACACATACAATTTGATTGGTATCCAGCCTACAAACTGTATCTCTTTTTTTACTTTGCCATTATTGTGGTCAAAGTCAAAACTCCTTAAATTAAACATATGGTGGCTCATGATCTGGTGGCTTATTCAACAGGAGTCACATTTCCCATGCCATATCATGAATGTTAATAATGTCAATAAAGTATATGGTGGCACTACAGATAATTTACATAGGTCAAATTATTTATCTACATTGTGATTTTTCTTCCTACATGTTCCACATGCATACTATTGAACCCGCCCACTCACCTAGAATATCTTCATTGTTATGTTGACGCTGCTTTTAAACAGCACTAAAACAAATTGTAGGCAGTGAGTCAGAGATTCCCTCGCAGGGAGGCTGGATGGGCTAACATTTCCATCTATGGATTCCCTTCCCCTCAGTGGGGCTATGGAGAGCAACATCACTGGCACATTCTGGCACACAACATAAAATAACACTGACATGAGTTCTACTCCCCCTTTAGTCGGAGCTTAATTGAACACGTATAAGCCTGACATATGCCAGGCCGCTACATTGACTTTACAAAAAAACAAACATTACTGGCTCAGCAACTTTAAGGGAAATATGAAAGGAGCAGTGGAGGTGCTCTCGCATAACTCATAAGTCTCATAAGTCCTTGAGGAATACATTTCTACTGGTGACTGACAGTAGCGCTTTACTTTCTGTAAGTCGCTTTGGATAAAAGCATCTGCTAAATGCCCTACATGTGAATGTAATGTAATGGTATATCCTAATGCTCTCGTGTGCAAGGCAGAGCCACATTGACATCGGTAGGGCCTATAAACGGTGGTGACTGACAGCATTGGTCAGTATCTTTATTGACTGGCTGTTCAGAAGCCCCGCCATCTGGTGTCCAATCAGGCGTCTGAAGCTCCTTTCACACATGAACCGCAACCTTGAACTTGTCTGGACATTTCCCGGACGTTTGTGAGAACCCAAATGTCTGAATCAGTTAGACCGGACATTGAACACAATTTTCCCCTGTCAGTTCCTTCATACAAAGCGCAATGCCTGATGAAGGCCATGTGTGAACAGAGCAGCTCACCGGCCAGAGTGGCCTGCCTGGGTAGGTGGAAACCCCCCCCGCATTCGACAGGTTTTACAATAATGGCCGCCCAACAGGTACGTCCCAAAAAACCAAAAGCGGAAGTGAATTGTATAGCAGCACAGCCCTGCTGTGGTGGTGGTGGTGTGTTAAAAGAATCACACATCTCATTAGCAGCTTTAAGCTGATGCAGTTTGAACTTTGGCTTTAGGTTGTTTATATATCGGATATTAAACAGATATTCACGCTCTGAATTAGTGACATGACTAAAGACGTGATCACCAGCATGAGTCTTCAGTAGGAGAGGTATGAGGCTTCCAAGTAAGTGGGCAGCAGAAGTCCTCTCCGTAGAGCCATCGCTTGGACAATATCTCTACACAATCGGCGAATTCCAAGGTATCCTGCACGGCCGTAACCAAGGGCTTCACTTGAACCCTTCACTTCGACCGGATGGGTCACGTTTCAAAATATCCCCCAATGGATACCTCATTAACATGCAAGTCAAGAACGCTGTTAAGAAGCATATCCTTCAAGCTCTACAACAGAAAAAAAGCTGGCCAACAACATGGACTGCATAAAAGATACAGATTAAAATCAAATGTTTCTACATGTGTAAATAAGTGGAAACTATTATGGACATCAAAAAAAAAAAAAAACACGCCTACAAAAAGACTCGCCGAGATCTGGACTGCGAATCTGTTCACAATCCGTTGGTGTCTCTTGCATCCCGAGCAGGTGGCGTTTCCCCCTCGCCGAAACCAAAGACTATTTCCAGCAAGTGTGAGAATGTGTCTGACACGGCTAATCACCTGTTGTGCGCTACACGTGTGCGTGCGTGTGCGTGTGTGTGTGCGTGTGCGTGTGCGTGAAAGGGGAACTTGTCCGCGGGTTCAGCCGAACGTTGATCTTTGTCGACGTTCCGCTTTCCGCGCCTGCCGGCGATTTCGGGGGGGGGGGGGGCGCGCTCAGGCGCGGGTTTTCTGTGTGTGTGTGTGTGTGTGTCCTACCTCGGGCCGGACCGGGTCCTCGATGCCCACCACCACGATGCAGGTGAGGTCGTTGAGGATGTCGTTCTCGTTGTCCCAGAGGGGCTCCCCGGCCTCCGCGGGGAAGTCGCGGTAGGCCACGCAGATGGTGCGCAGGCCGTCGCAGGCCATGGGCTCGATCACCCGCCGCACCATGTCGTCACGGTGCTTGGGGCTGAAGACGCGCGGCTTGCCCTGGGAGTCCAGGATGTGCGAGCATCTTGGGAGGAAGGGGGATTCGTGGCGATTCAGAAAAACAAAAAAAAACAAAACAAAAAAAAAAAAAAAAAACAGAGATCAACTTCAGTCGCGCGCCGCCGTCACATTTTTTTTTTTCGTATTTCGATAAAGCCCCCAAAAAAAAAAAAGCTTGACGCTCAGCGCAAGCCGGGACTAGGTTTCAACCGTCTCCCGACATAGGCGCTGCGGAGTAGGACTGCAGAGTCACTACCCATCTTCCGGGGGGGGGAGACTCGAGACCCACTTGTTCAGAGTTCATCTGAACCCTGCACAACCCCACCCTCATGCTCTTATTTGTTGTGTGTCTTGGCACTTTAATTGCTCTTTGTAATTTGGCACTTTAATTGCTCTTTGTAATTTGGCACTTTGATCGCTCTGCCGCTGATCGCTTGGCACTTAGTCGGAGATGTGAAATACTAGCAATTGAAATGCTTGAAAGTTGACTTTCTTACTGTATTAGCAGCAATAAAATGTTTCACCTTCTTATGACAAATGTACTCTTTGTAAATCGCTTTGGCTAAAAGCGTCTGCTAAATGCCCTAAATGTAAATGTAAATGTAAAGGGCTGTCTGTGCTCACTTGCGCAGGATGATTTCGGAGGCCCCTTTGCTGTACATGCGGAAGCTTCCGTCGGCGTTCTTCAGCACGGTGCTCATGGACTTGCGGGAGGAGTTGAAGGTGTACACCTTGTAGAGCTTCTCCTCTGGAATCTCATCCCGGATGGGCTGGTAGTCCCTCTTGAGCTCCAGCACCAGACCCAACAGGGAGCACTCTGTCTTGTTGCCAACGTGGCGTGGGAGGCCTCCCTCTCTCTCCGGGGGCTGAGGGAGAACAACGACGGTAAACAATGGAAGGGTACGCGAGATCAGGCTCACATTTGATCCTTGTCTTGATTTTCCGCGTCGCTCAGCCTAACCTTTAGTATCATGTGACGGCTCTAATGTAATAACGTGATGTTGAACTACGGGAGAGTGGGTGAGTCTACAGGTGAGTGAAACAGCAGCATCCTAAGGAAATGTGTAACTTAACCGAGTCGTTAGGTGGCATTGTTGCACTGCGCTACGTGCTTTAAAGAGCTGAGGCACATTCAGCTTTTCTCCAGATAGCGTTCAGTGTCTTTTGAGCCCCCCCCCCCCTGTGCTCTGTGTAACGCGGGAGGCTACACAGCGAGGCTACACAGGTTACACAGCACAACACAACATCGGATGTTCAGCATGCCTGAGACATGCCGACCGTCGGATGGATTTCAGCGTAGATTCACATAGCGATCGAAGCCCGGCGGCATAACGGTAGCCATTGTCGTTTGAAAAGTGTAAATGAATGTTGTTGACATTGTTGACATTTTTGTTAAGAAAAAAAACCCATTGGAAAAAAAACACACCTGGGCATGTGAGGCATTCACAGATCACATGGACCACTACAGGAATGGTCCTGTGAGTAGCGGTCTGTACAAAACAACATTATCTGCTTTTCAAGTTTGTGCCAAGGTTTAACGCCACAGACGAGTAGTAAAATAGCTTTTGTGCTGGAAACCTTTGTCTGACAAGGATTACTGAACACAATGCCAACACACCATTACGTGTCCCCAACTCGCTGGCACAAATACTAGTAGTACATATAAATAAACGTAGCGATTATAATGTAGCTATTATAAATTTCTATATAACCCTGTTCACCCACATGTGTAGACAGTAGTTGCGCACGTCTCAAATCAAGAAGGACATTTCCTCCCGGCAGTGTGCCCAGACGGACTCACCAGGATTTTGGTGGTGTACGCAGAGTTGATGGAGATGCTGTTGACCATGATCTCCAGCGTCTCGGGCTTGATGGCGTCGGGCTCCGGGACGGCCTTGTAGTGCGTGTCCCCTATGTAGGCCTGCACCACCGTCATGCGGTTCATGGTGAGCGTGCCCGTCTTGTCGGAGCAGATGGCCGTGGCGTTGCCCATGGTCTCGCAGGCGTCCAGGTGCCTCACCAGATTGTTGTCCTTCATCATTTTCTAAGTGGACGGAGTGCGTGATGGATTTGGTGAGGGGTGTGAAGGTGAAAATGTAGACAGTGAAGGAAGGGTATATAGATGTACTGGATGACATAACAACGAGGCACATGTCTGTGGTGCATGGTGCTGCTGGTGGTGGTGCTGCTGGTGGATGGGTTCAGGCGCTACCTTGACAGAGTAGGCCAGGGAGATGGTGACGGCCAGAGGCAGACCCTCGGGGACAGCCACCACCAGCACGGTGACGCCGATGATAAAGAACTTGACAAAGTACTGGACGTACACCGGCGTGCACTCGGCCATCCACGTACGACCTGCAAACACCAGAGCGTTAGCGTTAGTGTTGACCGCTGACCGTCTTCACTGCGCTCCAAGATGATCTGCACTCATTAAGACGGACCTTCGACAACAAACGTCTCGATGACAAAGTAGAGCACCAGGATGATCACAGTTATGGCTGACATCACCAAGCCTGAGGGAACAATCCACAGAAGAGAATTGGTAGGTGAAACCTGTTATCAATCACACAATCCTACTGCCCGACTACGGAAAACAACTCTGAAACATTGTCTGCAAAGATTTTGTCATAGCTCTGTCATGACATGAGAACCGTCGCAGCAGAATGAACGTGTTCCTGGTCAACATGTGAGCTACGGCTTCACCTGCTTTGCCGATCTGGACGGCCAGCTTGGTGAGTTTGCCCTGCAGGACGCTCTTCTCCTTCTTAGGGACGTTGGTCTTCTTCTTCTCCCGGTCCTCCACCTCCCCTCCCTCTGCACTCTTGAGAGGCTGCATCTCCATGGCAACGCCCCCGTCCTGCTTCTTGGCTGAAATATAGTATAGTGCAGGGGAAAAAAACACAGGTTTGTGTGTGTGTTTGTGACCGCTTGGTCACAAACACACACACACACACACAGACAGACACACACACACACACACACACAGACACACACACACACACACACACACACACACACACACACACAGACACGCCCATCACTCCCGGTCATCTGACTACTACACCTCTCGACAGTCTCCACAAGATTCAAGAGTTTACAGAGAAAAGCGTCTGTTTTCAAAAACCATGCGCACACTGTGTCTTCATTTCCCAGCTGAAGAAGCAGGAGGGAGAGAAACACAGAACCACAACAGAACCAAAAGAAGGGGAAAACAATTAATATCGCCTCTGCCATTCGCTTCAGTTTCCATCTCCCATCCCGCGTCGGCCGCGACAACACAAACCGCGTGAAACGAAAAAGACAGATTCATTTCCTCGCAGAGCACATTTTCACGCCAAGGCCTTTTCACAAAAGCGTCCTCGTCCTGGCATTGCAGCGCGCGAGTTAACTGCTGGCCGTTCGATCAATGAGCAGACTCCTTTGTGTGACACGCTTTCATTCGAAGCAATCCAACGCTGAACTCAAGACACTAGAGGCTTCCTGTCTGGGAGCCGGAGTCCCCCCCCCCCTCTCCCCCCCTTAGCGTCTCCCCCCCATCTGCTCCTACGCCGACACCTCTGGATGGCGGTAGGAGAGAAGCGCTGTGGCGCGTACAGGCAGCTAGCGAGGGGCTTCGTAAACTGCTGAGTGTGCGCGGCGCGAGATAAAAGCGGCGGCCATGACAGTTTCCCCCGCCTCCCACTGGTTCGATGACACCTCCGGTGGAAGAGACGGGGAAAGTGGCGCCGCGGATTAGCGAACAACACACCTCCCCATCGGTGCAATTAAAATGTAACGAGATAATAAATAACGTAGAGGGTTGAGAGAGTTTGTAAAAAGATAATTTCCGTACCTCATTACAGAAAAAAAAAAAAAGCTCGAGCACAGTTGAGGAAAAATACAAATACAAAATACACCGCCCCAAAGGACAAAACGCTACGAAGGAAAACTAGTGATGGGAAAGTGCCTGAAGTGTTCCTACACAGAGCCATCGAGTGGACGTGCCATCCAGATGGTTTGACGACAACACCAAAGTGCCACGAGAGGAAACGCCAGGGACTCGGGGAAAACAGGAAAACGCCCAGACTCACAGCACTTCAGAGCCAAACCTGCACATTCACAGAGGGGGGGAACTAAAGACCAGGGCTGCTCTCACGGCGAGGCGAGGAATCCTATCATTCTGGAGTGGCGTCTCCGAGCGTGGAGATGGAACACAGAACCCAGCGCACGAGTCCTTCTTTGGGCAGCGCTGACGGCCGGGGGGGGGGGGGCAAACACCGAGAGGAAGACGTAAACATTGCCTTCCTCCCCTCCCTTGTTTGAAACAAAAGCACGGAAGAATGAAAAGCAGGCGAGAGAGAGAGAGAGAGAGAGAGAGAGAACACGGGACACGGGCGCCTACAGAAGGGCTATTCCAGTAGCGGTGCTCTCAGGGTGCAGGCTGGAGACCGGAGCGCTGAAGAGACGGTCCCCGGAGCACGGACAAGGGGACTCGCCACACTCCC